>PVIU01016496.1:0-45039 GCA_004026605.1 Ondatra zibethicus
CACCTGCCCACGAGTTTGATCCCAGAACCTCAGGACCTGGAGGAGACAATGGTCGTGGCTTGGAGCAGTCCAGTTCTCACCCAGCTTGGAATTAGCACTATGGGATGCCTAGAAAGATAGATTATATCTGTGCATCAGCTGCCAGAGCTCAGCAGTGTGTTTGATGCAGAAGTCATCACTGATCTCTGCAGCCCGGACTCACCCTTTCAGTACCATAGAACCAAGGAGCAGATCCCTTGGTATCCAATAACCCAAGGACTGGGGGAGGAAGTGTCCGAACAAGAGGCATTCATAAAAACTGCTCCGGTGGTATTTCGACAACTTGCAGCCTCAGTAACCACTGCCTGGCTCACCAAGCAGATGGCCAAAGGAAAAGATCAGAGCCCAAGGTAGTGAGCACATTACATAGAAACTAAAGCGGTACAAAGATCGAGGGGCACACTTGAATTCATTTAGTTTGTTGAGCCAGCTTCGCTTTCCAGGTCATGTCAAAGGGACACTGATGTCCTCACTGCATGAGGAAATGCCCACTGAGACTGTCCAGCCAACCTCTACTCTGCTTTAGTGGTAAAAACATGGGCCAAGAACTGAGGAGCCTGTGGGTTGAACACTGCGCTGTGTGACTTCTGGCAAACTGCTGTCTTCCTCCAAGGCCCTGTTTTAATTTTTTGTAGAATGATAGCATTCTATTAGGTGCCCACTTCCAAGCTTGTTGCTCACCTACGAGAAACTTCTGTCTGTCAAACACACTGCGGAAACCTCAGAAAACAGACATATGCAGGCAAGGAAGCTTAAGGGTTAATGGCACCACCACTTTCCAAGGAGGTCACCCAGAAGGCAGCTCTTTTAAGGGTACCCAGTTGAAAAATTGGTGGTGGGGGGGCATTTCCCTGGGTCAGTACTAACATCCAAACCGCTTTTATAGAGTGCTTGCTGTATGGAATGCATACGAAGTGCCTCTGTGGGCACACCAGGGGCCACCCCTGTCCCTTGGGAGTCTGGCAAAGAGTATTGGAAGAGCTCCCACGACCCCTCTGGCACTCCATGGTCCAGGGCTGGGTTTGTCTTGACTGACCATTCTCCAGCGCCATGGTCTTGCCGTGTGTGAGCGTAGCCTCAGCCTTGCATGGTCTGAGTGCCGATGACACTAACTGGCAGATCTCTGAGCACTTGGACATTCTCGCTGGTGTGAGGACAACTGGCCACAGTAACACAGGAGCGCCCAGTGTCCTTTGGGTCTACCGCCCGCCCTAGGCAGACTGTGCCACTAAGGCTACTCAGCCAAAGAGTCTGACTCTGGAGCCCAAGGAAGCTCAGTCTCCCACTGAGTAACTTGGCTCACACTGCACTTGTGAATATGTAGTCTTGGTTTCCGGTCAGGCCCCTGTTTGACAGCAAGATGAGTGTCCACGATGTCCTGAGCTGGCATGGTTGTGGCTGATGAGTGGAGCAGCCCCTCCCAATACCCACCCCTGATGATTCCCATCCGCCCTTTGGATGAGTGAAAAAGCAAGACCCCCAGCCCAATCCTGCTTGCTGATTCACCCATCAGTAAAGGTTTCTAGGAGCTTCCTCTAAATCCTGCACACAAACCCCCACACACACTGACATCTTTATTTGAGGGCCAAAATTCCTCTGCTGATCACTGCCCCCACTCTCTTCCTTGGCAGGGACTCTTAAAGGAGAGAATATAGAAAAGGGTCTGCCCTGCCTGACCACAGTGGCCTCCTCCCCAGAGACTGGCTATCCCATCCCCCTGCCTGGCTGGAATAAGCCTGACACCCCAGTACTTGTCATTTGAGGTTTTAAATCCTGTCTCACTCTGACACACTAACATCTCAGAGTAACCCCAGAAGGAAGTGCACTCTACATCCTTAGCGCCCTGAGACAGGAGAGGGAAGGTATGAGACATGTGTCCATTGCCTCAGCAATGGGAGGAGTCTTTTTTTCTCCATAGCAGGAACTAAAGACAGCAGAGGCAACAAAAAGACATGCTCCTCTATTGTAACATGGCTCTCTACAGTGCCACCGAAGATAACAGGGCCATGAGTGGCATTGTGCAGCTGAGTAACCTGATCCACGGAGATCTGTCCCCAGGCCGTGGACTTGGTGACCTTGCCCAGTCAATACTACAGTTCCCTAGTGGAGAGTGCCCTGACCCCTGTGTCCACTTCTTCCCTGACCTGGTGACTCTAGCCTCACACCAGTGCTGCCTCCCCAGATGACCTGACAATACCTTTGTGAGATGTCTCCTGGTGACGCTGCAATTTGCCAAGAGTCTTGGTCCAGTTGTCCTGGGCTTACAGCCGCTTCTAAGGCAAAGCGCCTGTCTCCATGTGTTCGTGTGGTAATATGGTATCATTTTAACTGCTAGCTCAGGTGGCTTTGGCTCAAGTGGCATGGCCGGTGCTTGTCCCCGTCAGAGCCTCAAGTGCCTATCACATGCTGCCCTGTATTTCTCTCTGCTCACCCAAATGACCCCACAGTGCCTGGGATACTTCCTGCTTCTTGGAAAATACATTGCCAGCTTGCCTGGTGTAGCCAGTTACACTGATGTTTGCAGAGGTCCTAGATACCAGCTGTCTAATTCCAACCAGACTTAGCCACGCCTACCCTGGGATTATGTGTGTGTGTGTCTACTTTCAAAGGAACTGCTGCTTTGCCACGGTGTCTCCTGTCCTCCTCCAGGCTTTTGATTCATAAAAACTGTCCATGTGACAAGATTATACTTGTGTCTGCTGTTTTTGTTCTCAGAGCCCAAGCTAGCAGGACAGGGATGGGTTCACCTTCCTTAGTGAGCTGTGTATGTCTTGGCGAGGGTGCCTCTTAAGGTGAGCAATGAATGGTCTAGGTTTGCCTGGGACCAGAAGGACTGAAAAACTTGGACAGTTGTAGTAAAATAGAAGTTGGTTCCCCAGAAGCAGAGCCGGAGATATGGATAAATTGTGTGCACATACATAGTTTAATGGGGCATCCCAGGAAACAGCCTGGGAGAGGGAAGAAGTGAAATGGGATATTGTGGTACATTTTCTAGAGAAATGTACAGAAATGTCTATTCACCCCAGAAAAGGGAAGAGGGAAAAAAAGATTCTAAGTCCAGCTCAATGAACCAAGGAGTTTATTGGGGTTACTTAAAGGAGCACGGATGACAACGGGGAAGTCCCCTGGGTGATTCACGGGGAAGCTATGCCACTGAGGAGTGCCACCTGCACCTGGAAAGCTCAAAAAATTTAAACTTCTGAATGATCTCCAGGCAATTGTTTCCCTTTTATATAACCTCAGGGAGGGGCCTTGGGAAGAGCTCCCAAGCCTCCCCACCCCTCCCTCCTGCGGGAGTGTTAACCCACCCGATCGCACGAGGGCCACCTGGGGGGATAGCTGCTGCTATGTTTTCAAGACTCCAGCCACATGCAACCCAGAGGAAACAGCCACCCAACAGAGACATGTGAAGGACTCCTGATGAAGAGAACGTTGTTACTATCGTGGTCGTGAACCTCATTCTAACCAGGAATTCTGGGAGCCAGAGTGATAAAAACCTTGAGCTTGCCATGATCAACTGTAACTCCAAGCCAAAAAGAATGCCTCCCCCCACCCACTTACGTTGCTTCTTGTCAGGTATTTTGGTCATGGTTGCAAGGAAACGTGATCAATATGAGCCCTTTGCAGATTACAGAGGAAATGGTTGCCTAAAATAGGAATTCCCATCAGCCCCCAAAACATCGCTATGAGACACTACCAGTCCCTGCAGATAGTGTGGGATGCCAGCAGGCTGAGCTAAAGCAGGCACCAACACCCTGCTGGCCAGCCAAGAGCTAGCTTTTAGTGTGACCAACAAACCCTGTCACTGTCCTGCCTCCACTAGAGGCCCCTGTGACACTACCTCTGCCTTTAGGACGCTCCTGTAAAGGCCAGGAGGGCAGTAAGGACCTCCTAGTCCGTCACACTGGAAAGGATGTGCTGGTGGATATGAGGGACTCTTGGGCTATCTCCAGTAAGACAGGAAGTGACCACACCCCGGATTCTGGGCCTGCTGTATCCCCTATCCTAGGACAGCCTGTCCCCTGCAGGGCACTATGGCCCTGTCACCCCACAGCCTGGGCTGCCCCGGGGCTCTCAGGTCACCCTTACCCTGGTCTGCTGAGTGGACGCCAGTCCCACTCTGTCAACCTCCATCATTCTGCTGGAGTCCCCAATTGCACTCCCTCCCACAGTGACCCTCTCCTGGGAGGACCCAGCCCACCCACACCCAAAGTCCAGCTGGCCCAGATCTCGGGCCTTGGAAGAAGATAGGGTCACACGTCCTCTATTGCACAATGAACCCTGAGTCATCTTAGTGACATGTGACGGAAAGGGGTCC
This sequence comes from Ondatra zibethicus, assembly GCA_004026605.1. Classification (NCBI taxonomy): domain Eukaryota; kingdom Metazoa; phylum Chordata; class Mammalia; order Rodentia; family Cricetidae; genus Ondatra; species Ondatra zibethicus. Next base: position 4,358 of record PVIU01016496.1, read on the forward strand.
TTCCCTATCCCAGATATCTAGGATGTTGGCCAGACCTCACTCTTAAACTCAGCTCAGAGGACAGTAAGGAGGTGGTTTACTATGGCTTTCTCAGCCTTCCTAAGACAAACTGCTCTCAGAAAGATTCTCAGGCTTTCCAGAGAGCAGATATGCATCTTCCCAGGTGCTGACCCGTTCCCTGGGTACCCAGCACCAGTGGCTTCAGAACCTGGGGCTCCACAGCAGGAAACCAGGTCCCTGCGACATTCAAGTTGGCAGTGCCATCTTGATATCCAGCAGAGGGCGCTGTGGGTGTGCACTGCCTTCCCAGACCAGGGCTGTGTATGGCCTGGATGTGGGAACTGAGGAGCAAGCACAGGGATGGAGGCCAGCAACCCAAACTGTTCCTGCCAACAGTCTCTCTACTCAGCTGTGTGTTCAGACCCCAGGCTGGCTTACCTATGCCTGGAAAGGACAAAGTGGCCATGTGGTCCTTGCCTGCTTGGCCCTCCCCTCCTTCTCTCCTCTACCATGTTTGCACCGCTCCCCACAATCCCATGCAATGCCTGTTTCTTTCAGACAAGCTTCCCAGGTCTCCACTCAATAGCAACTTCATATTTTACTGGGATGGTCTGTCTCCTCCATCAGCCTGGAAGCTCCCGGTTGTATATGATCAGGGCAACCCTTCGGGACAGATGTCCCTGTCCAGTTCTGTGTACTAGCCCGCTCCCATCAGACTGGGGACCTTCCAGGGGCAAGGCTTTTGTGTCTTCCATCAGACAGCGCTCTCTGTCTCCTCCATCGAACCGCACCCCCTTCAAGGCAGGGCTTCTCCAGCTCCCATCACACCTGTGTCAGCACCGTCTGCAGGCAGCCATCAGTCTGGGGACAGCCTCTTTGTCACTCACTCAAGAAGGGAACTGAAATGACCCAAGTCCCATGAGCTTTGCACACTGAGTATATGGATTTAGACATATAAAATGTCACCAATGTCAGGGGAGAAAAGGAAGATACGGATCGAATTTAAGAGCGGGGACCTTGATTCTCTTATAGGCGCCACCTTTCACTCTTCCTTGACAGACCCCCCTCCGTCCACGCTGTCACCTCACACTCCGCTCCTGTCCCTTGTACTCCTATGCTACCTGCAGATGACATTTTACAATCAGCCTCCACACTGCCACCAGGGGAACCTCAAACACCCCCGCCTGCTCCCACTGCCTCTGGAGGGAAAATCCACTGACTGACATAGGAAATCTCTCACATAGACTGGGGGGCTCTCACTTTTTTTTCTGTCACTTCTTATATCATCATACCAAGTGTCGCTCCTTTCATCCACATGCCACATTGGCTTCTAAACCACAGGGTCCATGACAGACTTTGAGATACAGCTAGAAGAAAAACGAAATCCCTGCCTGCACCGCCATGCTAGGGTGTCACAGCAAAACACCACACAGTGGCGTTTAACACGGGCAGCTACTGTCCCCACAGCTCTGGAGCCCCCCAAGTCCAAGATCACAGCTCCGTTCTTCACACAGCATCCCCCCAGGAATCCTTATCTCCACTACTCTATTTTTATAAAGACACTGAGTCAGGACCCACTTGGACAACCTCCCTTTAGCTAAATTACCTCTTTTCTAAAACTTACTAGTAGTGCTGCTGTTTTACAGTCGCGTGTGTGTGCACACACGTTTGTGTGCATGCATGATAAGGGAACATGCACACACCATCGCACAAGCTCCAGGGATGAAATCTGGATCGTCCGGTTTGCACAGCAAGCACTTTTGCCCGCCGAGTTTGCTTGCTGCCCCTACATTGCCACTCTAAAGACCCTGTCCCGGGGCTGAGGAGATGGCTCGGTCGTTAAGTGCTTGTTCCACAAACGGGAGAACCAGAGATTCGATCCCCAGAACCCACATGAGTGCTGAGTAGACATGGTGGCCCTCCAACCTCCAAGCACGGGGACAGAGGGTTCCCAGAGCAAGCTGGCTAGAAAGATTAACAAGAATGATCAGACTGGTTTGACTGAGAGAAACTCACTCAGTAAGGTGGAAGAACGATTGAGGATGACTCCTGGTATCAATCTGGCACACACACACGCACCCATACATGCATACGTGTACCCGTACACATGCTAACACACATACATACACACAACATACATACACCAAAAAAAATGGAAGGAAAATATAAGATCGTATCTCTATTATCAGGTCTCATTCTAGAAGTTAGAATTTCGGTGTTGGAATTGAGAGCAACATTGTACCTGTCCACTGTCTCCATGGGGCTGTTGTTCTAGAAAAGAGAGACAGACAACCAACATAAAATCAAGTAAATATATGCCGACATGTCCTAGTGAGGTTTTGGGTTTTGTTGTTGTTGTGGGGTTTTTGTGTTGTTTGTTTTTGTCAACTTGACACAAGCATGTGTCGCCTGAGAAGAGGCAATGCCCCCCTATTAGACTGGCCTGTAGGCAAACCTGTAGGGAGTTTTCTTGATTAATGATAGCTGTGGAAGGACCCAGACTACGTTGGGAAGTGCCACCCCAGGCCGATGGCCCTGGATAGTATAAGAAAGCAAACCAAGCAAGCCATGGGAGCAAGACAGTCGGCAGAGTTCCTCCATGACCTCTGCTTCAGTTATTGACTTTAGATTTCTGCCTTGAATTCCTGCCCTGACTTCCCCTGGGGATGGATTACAACCTGCAAACCAAAGAAACCCTCTCCTTTTCCAGTTGCTTTTGGTTGTGGTGCTTGTCACAGCCACAGAAAGCAAACTGGAGCTCAGGACAAAGGCTAGAGGGCAGCTCAGTGAAGCACTGTTAGAGAGGAACGGGGTGGCAGAATGCTAACTAAGGTGGACCTGTTTGATGACCAAGCACAAGGCCAACCCAGTCATCTTTCCTCAGTAGAAACTAAAAGCCAATAACCAAGCTATCATTTGAGAGATGCTAAATGTCAGGAGGACAGGTGTGGCCCCAAGCTCATCGCCTTTGCTTCTTATGGCTCTAGGAGTATAATCTGGTGCTATACACAAGGATGTTGAAGTTCAAAGACATCATATAGTCTCTTTTTTCCGAGTGTTCTTTTTTTTTTTTTACTTTTTTTATTTTTTTACATACCAATCTCAGTTTCCCCTTCCTTCTCCCCTCCTGCTACCCCCACTTTCCTCCCACCCCACTCCCCATTTGCTCCTCAGAGTGGGTAAGGCCTACCCTGGGAAGGCAACTAAATCTGTCCCATCACCTCCACCCCATGCCTAGGCTGAGCAAGGTGTCTCTCCATAGAGAATGGGTTTCACAAAGTCAATTCATGCCTTAGGGTTAAATCCTGGTCCCATTGCCAGTGCCTCTATATACTGCCCAAGCCACACCATTGTCACCTGCATTCAGGGGGGGCTAGTTCAGTCCTATGCAGGGTCCCCAGCTGTCAGTCCAGAATCAGTGTGCTCCCACTAGCTTGGGTCAGCTGATGCTGTGGGTTTCCCCCATCATGGTCTTGATTCCTTTGTTCATATTATCACTCCTCCCTCTCTTCGATTGTACTCCAGGAGCTCAGTCCAGGGGTTAGTTAGCTCTGCATCTGCTTCCATCTGTTTCTGGAAGAGGGTTCTAACTTCTCTGGGGTTGTGAACTGTAGACTGGTTACCCTTTGCTTTATGTCTGATATCCACTTATGAGTGAGTACATACTATATTTGTCTTTCTGGGTCTGGATTACCTCATTCAGGATGGTTTTTTCTAGTTCTGTCCATTTGCCTGCAAATTTCAAGATGTCATTATTTTCTATTGCTGAGCAGTACTCCATTGTGTAAATGTAGTACATTTTCTTTATCTGTTCTTCAGTTGAGGGGCATCTAGGTTGTTTCCAGGTTCTGGTTATTACAAATAATGCTGCTATGAACATAGTTGAGCACATGTCCCTATGGTGTGAGTGTGCCTCCTTTGGGTATATATGCCCAAAAGTGGTATTGCTGGGTCTTGAGGTAGATTGAGTCCTAATTTTCTGAGATATCTCCATACTGGTTTCCATAGTGACTGTACAAGCTTGCATTCCCACCAGCAAAGAAGGAGTGTTCTCCTTACTCCATATCCTCTCCATTATAAGTCATCAGGGTTTTTGATCTTAGTCATTCTGACAGGTGTGAGATGGAATCTCAGAGTTGTTTTGATTTGCACTTCTCTGATGGCTAAGAATGTTGAGCAATTCCTTAAGTGTCTTTCAGCCATTTGAGATTTTTCTGATGAGAATTCTCTGTTTAGCTCTGTACTCCATTTTTAAATTGGATTATTTGGTAGTTTGATGTCTAGTTTCTTGAGTTCTTTGTATATTTTGGAGATCAGACCTCTGTCTGATGTGGGGTTGGTGAAGATCTTTTCCCATTCTGTAGGCAGCTGTTTTGTTTTATTGGCTGTGTCCTTTGCTTTACAGAAGCTTTTCAGTTTCAGGAAGTCCCATTTATTAATTGTTGCTCTCAGTGTCTATATTACTGGTATTTTCTTTAGGAAGTGATCTCCTGTGCCAATGCGTTCAAAGACACTTTCCACTTTCTCTTCTATGAGGTTCATTGTGAATGGATTTATATTGAGGTCTTTGATTCATTTGGACTTGAGTTTTGTGCATGGGATAGATATGGATCTATTTGCATTCTTCTACATGCTGACATCCAGTTATGCCAGTACCATTTGCTGAAGATGTTTTCTTTTCTTCCGTTATATAATTTTAGCTTCTTTGTCAAAAATCAGGTGTTCATAGGTGTATGAGTTAACATCAGGGTCTTTGATTCAATTCCATTGGTCCACCTGTCTGTTTTGATGCCAATATCAAGCTGGTTTTATTACTGTAGCTCTATAATGGAGCTTGGAGTCAGGGATGGTGATACCTCTGGAAGTTCCTTTATTACTCAGGATTGTTTTGGCTATCCTGGGTTTTTGTTTTTCCATATGAAATTTAATATTGGCCTTTCAAGGTTTGTGAAAAATAGTACTGGGATTTTGATGGGGATTGCATTGAATCTGTAGACTGGTTTAGGTAAGATTGTCTTTTTGGGGTTTTGTTTTGTTTTGGTTTGGTTTTTTTTTTTTTTTTGGTTTTTTTGAGACAGGGTTTCTCTGTAGCTTTGCAGCCTGTCCTGGAACTAACTCTTGTAGACCAGGCTGGCCTTGAACTCACAGAGATCCGCCTGCCTTTGCCTCCCGAGTGCTGGGATTAAAGGTGTGTGCCACCACTGCCCGGCTGAAATTGCCATTTTTCCTATGTTAATTCTACCTGCCTAAGGGCACAGGAGGGCTTCCCATTTTCTGATATTCTCTTCAATTTTGTTCTTTAAGGGCTTAAAAATACAAAGATATCCCATACTCTGTTCAGGGTCGTCCAGCTAGAAATCCTTGTGGGAAGGATTCAAACCCAGGTCTGTCCATCTCTGGGAGCCCATGTCCTCCACAGCACCTATGTGTAAGCACTCCTCGGCTCAGCTAAATGGGCTGAGGTGGCTGGGATTTTAGGAAGAGGGCCTTTTGAATAAGCTTTTTTGCCTTCTCTCAAGTTTAATTAAAGGAAAGCTGTCCAGTAGGACTGCAAGCTCAGTCTCAGTGGCCTGGATTCTACTCCCTATCTGTCCCCGGAAGACAAACCCAACCCATCCCATCCTCTTCCCCCACAGGGAAGCATCTGGGACCAGGTGGTTCAGGACACAAGAGAATCAGCGACAGAGCTTTCTCTTCGTCTTGGTCATCACACACTGCCCCCTGGAGCCCAGTACTTGCTCCCATTGCTATCCCAAGCAAAGGAAGCAGCAGACAGACCCTCTCTTGGGGAATTCTGAACCTAGCTGCCCCACTGTGGGCATCTTTAAGCTGTCAGAAATGGAGATGATGAGTCGAAACCTCCAGGTTCCCATACCACTACATTTTATAGCTGGAGACACTGCAGAAGGATGGGGCCTGGACCGAAGCTACTCAGGTCCCCCCAAACAACTGTTCTCACTGAGTTCAAGAACCAAAGATACCCTATGGTGACACTGTTGAACAGTCATGGAGGATATGCACACACTTGAGGGCTAGGCTAGAAGTGGGGTGTTCCAGAGGAGCCACGGCCGAAGCTAGATGCTCAGGTGGGAGGATTCAGGGGGATCACGAGCTGGAAATCAGCGAAAGAAAGGCTGGACCACACAGACGTACCTTGTCAGTCTCCGTTTTGTGGAAGGCCTCCCCCCGGTACTATAACAGACACTTAGAAACTGGTTTAGTCAAAAGCCAAGTTGACTCCTCCCTTGGGCCTACAAGAAATAGCAAGTCGGAGAAGTGTGAATATGAGCAAAGAGGTCAAGACCGTGATGGGGACACCCACTGAAACAGCTTACCTGAGCTAATGGGAGCTCACCAACTCCAGCCGGACAGGGAAGAAACCAGCACAGGACCAAACTAGACCTTCTGAAGGTGGGTGACAGTTGTATGGCTGGAGCAGACTGAGAGGCCACTGGCAGTGGCACCAGGATTTATCTCTCATGCTTGTACTGGCTTTTTGGGAACCCATTCTCTTTGGATGGATACCTTGTTCAGCCTAGATATAGTAGGGAGGGCCTTGGACCTTCCTCAGAGCAATGTGCCTTACCCTTTCTGAGGTGTGCATGGGGTGGGGGAGGGAAGGTGGAGGGGATGGGAGGAGAGGAGGGAATGGAAACTGGACTTGGTGTGTAAAATGAAAAAAAAATGTTTTCTTTTTTAAATTAAATTAAATTTAAAAAATAAAATTAACTAAAACAAACCAAAAAAGAAAGAAAGAAAGAGCACCATCTTCCAAGCCAAACAGCCCACTCCTGAGGTGAGAATGATCTGTGACGGAGAGGCTGCACCACCTCATAAACAAAACACGTGGCTTCTCGATGGCAATAATGCAACAACTTGTCATCAGAGCTCCTCACAGGTCTGGAACTGAAAGACTATGGTTAAGATTATGCCTTGACCGTGACCATCTAATAATACATACATACCTCTCACCCTTGCCCCAATATTCTATCTGTTTAAACCTAGAGTTCTCATCAGTACCCTGATGGTGAACTTGGGGCCACTGGATATCTCTTCCTTTATCTGCCCCTCTCCTCAATATACATCGACTAAATCTCTCTGCTTCTCACCATTCCTTGTTTCTTTATAGTCTATCATGGCTGAGTCCTGCCTGTTGGAGCTGCTGGAACCAGGGCTTTGGCCCTGAAACTCTCTTTACAACACTGTGGTAAGATGTGAGCAGAGCCAATGACCATGGATGAAAGTATGGGCCATTTCAGGTACACAGACTACATGCCTCTCTCTGAGCTTCAGTATGGGCATTTCAGGTACACGGACTACATACCTCTCTCTGAGTTTCCATTTCCCCATCTTTCAAAAGAAGCTGGACTTGAGCCCTCCCTCCAACTTGAGTTCAATACCTTAATTTCAGACTCTTGAACTTTCCATGAAAGGGTGACGAGTACAGTCCTCCCCCCGCCCCGACCTCACCCTTTCCTAGGTTGCATCACTTCTCCTGAAGCCAGACCTCTCTCCTTGGACCAGCTTTAAGGATTCAGAGTTCATCCTGAATGCATCTGGACCAGGGATGAAGAGCTGAGCTCTGAGGAGCCAGGTCATGGAAAGCAAATGGCATTCCTATGTCTCAGCAACTACTTAACCAATCAGGTTCCATTCCCGAAAGCTCCATGGGTTCTTGGAGTCATCACTCAACCACCACCTATGAGAGGCTTAGTCCTGAGCGAGAACACAGGACTTCTGGGCCAGCCAGCAAGCCAGTATTTAACTCCCTAGCTGGACAGGTCCTTTACAGGGCTTCAGTTGGCCCTACAAACCACATCTTTGGCCAGGACTTGGCCTGGGATGGCTAGGAGGATGTCTCAGAGTCTCTTCAATCAGTCTTTATAGAGTAGAGCGAGGACACATGTCTCTGGGTGTTCCCAGTTCGGGGGGCCGGGGGATGACTTTGGGGTAAAACTGACAAGACCAAGAAACCAACAGATACCTTAACCCAAGGCCCAGCAATACAATTAAATGGACAGATACTCCCAGATTAGTCCCTCTTCCAACCAAGCTATGCAACTGCAGGGAGCTAGGTCGCCCTGGCAAGAAGGACCCATGAGGACCTTCAGCCGGAGTGAAGATCTGGGCAGGAACCAACCTGCACTGGCCACTCACACCAGAGTCACCCCTGCTTCCATTTGTCCATCATTGCCCCTCTTCATCTGCTTCTCTCTCCCAGTTGATAACCCACCCTGCTCTGCCCCCTCTCTGTAGAGCAGCGGTTCTCAACCTGTGGGTCGCGATCCCTTGGGTTACCTAAAGACCATCAAAAAACACAGTGGCAAAATTACAGTTATGAAGTAGTGACGAAAATAATTTTATGGTGGGGGGGGTCACCACAATATTAAGAACTGGATTAAAGGTGGCAGCACTAGGAAGGTTGTGGACCACTGATTTAGAGTTTCTGCAAGCCAGAGTTTTCTTTCTCAATATTCCTCCTCCTCCTGTCCCCACCCGAGTGCGCGCGCTCCCTTCAGAACCCAGAGAATCCACAGCTGTCTTTAACCCAAAATCCTGCCAATTAAATAGTTCCTTCCGGCTCCAGCGGCGGTTGCTGACATCCGGAAAAACGAACGCAGAGGCCGCCTACGCGGGTGGAGAGGGGAGAGGCAGCCGCCTGTTCCCTGGGATGCTGCGGGGATGTGGGATGCATTGCTGTCCCTCTCTGCCCACATCCGAGCCTGCTGAGACCCAGGCACAGCTGGTCTGAACCTTATTCCCTCCAGCTTTGCGCTGATGAAGGAGGGGCACTTCATACCCCACAAGACCTGCCAGTGTCACCCGCAAGGTCCTGAGGTGCCCAGTCCTGGTTCCCCCATACTTTCGTCTGACTCGCTAATTTCCCCAAACCTACAGGGCACCAATCTGATTCTTTGATCTACTTCTTGATTCTCAGGTTTTCCATCTTTCCTGAACCCCAACCTGACACCTCATGCCACCCCTGACCCCAAAGACCCCCCATGGGATCTAGACCCTGCCCCAGACCCCTCCCTCAAGACTACAAACCGTGCCACAGATGTGAGCCCTAGCTTCAAGACTCCCACCCAGCACTGCCCAGTCCCCGCTCTATAAGCTGCACTCTCTGCACCCAGACTTAGCGTTCTGAGCGCCCCTGCACTCTGGTCCCTCGAAGTCCCCATGTTCTGTCTTTGGCTTTCCCTCTTGGAGCAATGCTGGCTTCGCAGCCCCGGAAGACGTCGCCGTGGGAACCAGAAGGGGGCACATTAAAAGCAATTAGCCTGTGCACAGTTGGCAGCGATACCTTAATAAATAATAGTCAGAAAGGCATGTAAATAAATATTAGAGCGTATTATGCGGGCAGGAGGCGCGGCGAGGCAAGGGGACTCAGAGGCCCGTGGCAACGCCTCCACCTCTGGAGACTGGCACAGGCCTGCGACTGCCAGGGATACCCAAACCCTAGAAGCCTGAGACCTATGGCTAGGGCATGAGCAGAGATGGAGAATGAGGCCAAGGGAGATAAAGCAGGCAGAGATGAAGAAGAAAAAAAATACGATCTTTAATCTTAGCACTCAGCAGGCAGAGGCAGGCAGATCTCTGTGAGTTCGAGGCCAGCCTGGTTTACATAATGAGTTCCAGGACAGCCAAAGCTACATAGAAAGATCCTATTTCAAAAACAAAACAAACAAAACAAAACAAAAATGAAATGAACTGGTGCAAGGGAGAGTAGAGTGGAAGGAAGGTCTGGAGGGGACAAGGATCAGTGACTCTCATTGGCCAGTATCCCCCTCTTCCCTATTCCTCAGTCTAGATTGGCATCTGCCCAGACTCCTCATAAGGAGGCTTAGTCCCAGCCTTTGGGGCTCTTGGCTGTTCTCAAGTCCTGCACAATGGATAGCCATCAAAGGCTTCCTGCTTTAAATGCCATGGCTTAAGGGGCTCCCAGGTACACCTCCAGCCAGACCTGGTTCCTCTGACTTGAGGAAGAACACCTTCCTTTCTGGGTTCAGTAGATGGGTGGCTTCCCCTTTCTACCCTTGAGACCAAAACCTTAGATTCATTCTTGATGCCTCTCCTCTCACCTAGTTTGTAGCCTGTCTTATAAACTAGCCATCTCTGCCTCAGATATCTTTCCAGAACCTTACCTACTCCTTCTCTGTTGCCTGGCATTAGTGAAGCTCTTTCAGTCAAGGTAGGCCTTCCCTGAGCTCCCTGCTCCCACCTTGACCTCTCACTGTCCCTCTGTGGAGCTATGAAAACAAGGGGCTCGGGGACCAGACCTCCACTCAGCGGGTTAGTGCAATGGAAAAGCGATTGTCCTCAAAATGACCTGCCAGGCCTTGGAAATCCATCCCCAGCTCCCTCCAGCCCTGACCTCACTCTCGTGCTCCAGCACCCCTCCCCAGCCTCCTCCCTGTTCCTCAACCATGCCAAACCTGTTCCCACACTAGCACTGGGTGTTCCCTCTCTCTGGAACATTCCCCAGATGGCATCAAAGTAAAGCCCCATTTTGCAAATTTGAAGGAAAGAGAGGAAGAATGGAGGTTGGAGGGAGGGGGGATGATAAGAGACTCCAGGTGGGAGGGAAGAGCACCAGGCAAAGGCCAGGTGGCATGGGCACGTGCCCAGTTGAGCAGGGCTAGGAAGGATGCTCACCTGATGGGGTTAGAGATAACTCCGAGGCTGAAGTGTGTGAGCCATCCTGTCACCAACCTGGTACCCAGGCTGCAGAGGGCTAGATTGAAGATCTGAAATGGAACATCTCTACCTACACCCCCTCCAAACCCTGGGACATGGAGCCCCAACTCCACCTCAGGCCCCAGCTGGGAGTTGGACCCTGGTGCTGCCGGCAGCATTGCATGGGTAGGCCCCTGGTAACAGCCACAGTAATTACTGGTTGTGTGCGATTAGGGGATAATTATGCTTAATAAGTCCAAAAGTAATTACCAGGCAGGCTGCCTGCTGCTTTGGAAAACAGAGGCCCCCAGCGAGCTGGTGCCAGGGTGTTGAGAGGGGGAAAGAATGGGCATTGTTGGACATCCAGGTGCTGACCCATTTCTCCTACAGATGCCCACATCCTCTGAGAAGCACCTTCACCAGGGACTTGCTCACCTCCAGAGATAGGGAGCTCACTGGCACACAGACAGCACCTCCCACGACTGGATGTCTACATACAGTCCAATTCTGCACACCATCTTCCTATGCCCACCTCCCTGTGACCCCTCTACTTCCTCACTTGGACAGCTTAGCAGGGAAAGGGACACCACACTGAAGTATATCATTGCAGATATCACCACAATTGTCTTACAGAACTTATCAGTCCCACTGCATGATGGAGAAACTGAGGCTCTAGGGGCCTAGGTTCATAACAGTAGAACAGAGTAAAGTGGAAACCCCATTGTTATTTATGGCCAGCCCAGAGCCTCTGCTCCCTGAGTCCCTTAGAATCCATCTGATCCATTTCCTAGACACCCTGATTACCCCTTGTCTTTCTTTTATGCCAGTGCTGGACTGGTAGCAGGTGCCTAGCAAGCCCTATGGTGCAATGAAAAGCACACCCTGGGTTTGCAAAGTCTTTTGACCACTTTGGGCTTCCATCTTCCTATCTGAGGTACTTCTACTCCTTCAGGCCAACTCCAAGGACCATGCAGGTCCAGGATCCCTGTATCAAGTACCAGAGAGAGTCTCAGACACCTTCTCCAGCCCCTCATTTCCTCCCCCTCGTTACTGAGTTCCCCTTTAGCAGTTCCCAGGGAAGGCGCCATAAACAGGGCAGTGAGCAATCCTCTTTTCTGGTCACACGGTCCTGCCTTACCTCTACTTCAGGCACCTGGCTTCAGCTCATGCTTAGAAATTTGGCTTTCCTTCTCATCAAACACTGTGAGAAAAAAAAAAAACACTGTGAGAGTTTGCAGGACTCCAAGAATATCATGTAAAAGTTCACTTATATGATTATAGTCAGCTATGATTGTTCATAGGTTAACGTTTTGTGTCATTCTTCCTATTTGATGTCTGAGGCTCTAGGGGACCTAAGTGCATAGCTGCAGTAGGGAGCAGAGTCAATACCCCATAATAAGCTACAACCAATACTGAGCTCCTATGCCCTGAACCCCTTAGAAGCCATTCTATCCCTTTCTTAGACACTCCTGTCTCCCCATCCCTTTTCTTATGCATCAGCGTTTTAGGGGCATGAATAGTGCTATCTTTATCGTGTGCATTAGACAAGCAGGGTGCAGGAAGCAGAAACAAGCTTCTCCAAACTCACAGGGAATCCTAGTTACTTTTCTATTGCTGTGGAGAGACACCACAACTGGGGCAACTTATAAAAGAAGGCATTCGATTCCGGAGTTTGCTTACAATTTCAGAGAGTGGGTCCATGTGTATCACAGTGGGAGCGAGGCAGCAGGCAAACAGGCATGGTGCTGGAGCAGTAGCTGAGAGCTCACAACTGATCCAAAAGTTGGAGTCAGGAAGAGAAAGACCGCACCTGATGTGGGCTTTTAAAACTTCAAAGCCCACACCCAGCAGCACACCTCTTCCAAAAAGGCCACACCTCCTAACCTTTCCACCAAATGGTTCCACCAGTTAGAGACAATGCACTCAAATATAAAACTATGGGTACCATTCTCATTTAACCCACCACACAGGATCAGCAAAAGACAGATCCAGGATTTGAGCCCGGGTTTGGTTCCAAGTTTGTACCTGTAACCTCAAAGGTTCCTGCTCTGGGATGTCAGATAACAGGATGAGACAGGACCCAACAGTGGAATTCACTGTTCTCCTCAGCATTAGAGATGGGAGATTCCTCCCAGGGTTTTGAAGCCTGCTGGCCCCTTCCTGTGGCATCCTTCTTGGTAGACAGCTCAGCACAGCTCTTTCTCCACAAAAGAGAATTTTCCTCAGTGTCCCCTGGGAAAGAAGAGTCTATGGCCAATACCAACCTAGCACCTTCTTGTGCAGTTATGAGGCAGTGCACTGTGGGGACAGGGAATACTTGAGAAAAACTAGGACATTTCAGCTCCCAATTGCTAGGTCTGGAGGCCAAGGAGAGGAGTGGAGCAGGAATTGCCTCACTTAGCTCCCGGGGACCTCAGAGGACCACTCTCACAGGACTGGGAGCTACCAGCATACGAATAAGTTCCTGTTACTGTGGAACTAAGGGAAAAGCCCATAAATCTGTGCCTTTAGCCATTAATAGGAAATAAGTATCACTAGCAAACAGTGTCCATGGGAGATGTGGCTTAGAGCTGGGAGGCACAAACACCTGTCAAGGTAGCGGGTTTCTAAACCACTACCCACAAAAGATTTTTCAGCATCCAGAGACAGGCACTGAACCCTGAGGATTCGGATCCATGGGGTGAGATGTGAAGTCTGGGAAGCAAAGCATTAAGTTGGATGCCCCCCTCCAAGACTCACCCACCCCAGAGTTACAGCTGTTCAAGTCAGCACTGGAGTTGGAGGCCACTGCCCAGAGAGCCATGATGTTTCAGCACCACGGACAGAGAGAAGGCCTTCGCTATAGGGGCAAACCATCACTCTGGCAATATAGGGGGCTCTTAAAAAAATAAAAATAGGACTGGAGGTATAGATCAGTTGGTACAGTGCTTGCCGAGCATGCACAAGAGGTCCTGGATCTGGTGCCCAGACCATATAAATTGGGTATGGGGGCACACACAGGTAATTCTAGTACTTGAGAGGTAGAGATGGGAGAATCAGTTCAAAGTTACCCTCAGCTACACAGTACACTGGAGGCCAGCCTAGGCTACATGAGACCCTGTCTCAAAAACATTTAATTCTTTAGAAAGTAAACCAACAGTAGGGGATATGTGGGGGACTTCTCACATCCCTCCCTAGTGGGCAGAAAAGAAGATACATTCTTGATGATTGCTCGGGCCCAAGTCTCAAAGGAGAGGGGAAAGTTGTTAACTTTATTAATAACAAAGGAGAAAAGAGTGATAAGGTGGACTACCCTCGGTCTGGAAATCCTCCAGAACACTCTCGCCTTCTGTGACAGTGTAGTCATGGGAACACCATTTCCGTTTCCCTTCTCTGGGCCTGCCCATGACTTTTCTGGGGGCCCTGTGCTCAGTGAGGGGAAAAGCAGCCACATAGCATATTTGGTCCCGGATCTGTCCAGTGATTAAGAACCACCTTTTCCACCTATCTCACTCATCGGTATCTCAAACAAATGAATCTTCTCAAGCCAGCCCTTCTCAAACCGTGACCTCCACGACAGGAGTGACCCAAGACAGGTGTTTTATGCAGGCAGAGGGAAAAAAAAGGGAACTGTAGCCAAAAATCAGTCAGGATTATAGAGGTCAAGGAAGTCGAAGTGGCCTTTTGCCTGTAGAATTTCTGGACCCTTTGATGTGCTGCTGTTGTGTGCTTATTATTTCTGAGACATGAGTAGGAAGTATTCAGTGTTCCCAATCTTCTTCCCATGGAATAATTATAGGAATAAATAACGTGTAGTGAATTTTCCTTAAGGTCCAGGAAGTGGGTACTTTCAGTGTTCCCATTTTGCAGAGAGGAAAACTGAGGTTAAAAACAACAAAGGATTTGCCCAGAGTCACACTTTCCATGTACTACAGAGTAGAGACATGAACCCAGGTGGGCAAGCTCCAGTGTCTGTATATCCGCAGCCTGGCTCAACTGCCTCTCTCAGGTCCAAGACTTGAAGAATAGTAGCCAGTGTGGGAAGTGTTGGCCTAAATGCATGTCTGCTTAGCTCTGGGTATTTTGAGCAATAGATTTTTTTTCTTTTCCTGTAACTTTCCTTTGGGTTGATGCTGAGATTATGGGCAAGTGGAGGTAGGACCAGATGGTGACCGGGAGGTAGAAGGAGCCCTGTGGGCTTTTGAACTAATGAATTAATTTTAATTAAGTTTGGCTTTGCGGCACGTGACGCAGAGAACTGCTGTGCTTCCGATCAATCTTTGGGGGCCAGAGAAAGGAGAGGAGAGAGACAGAGGCCACAAGAAGGGTGGAAAGAGGAGAGGGAGAGATAAAGGGATGGAGGAGGAAGAGAGAGAGATGTTGTGGGTAGGGAGGAAGAAGCATGAAGAGAGAACGAAGAAACAGAAAATGCAAAAGAAAAAAGAGAGAGAAGAAACTGATTCACAGAGCCCTCTCTAATAAGGGAGAGAGAAATGAAGACAGGATCCTGGGATTCCTAGGATCCTGGACTCGGGACTCTTTGTCCCAGCTTTGTTTTCTCAGCCAAGAGCAGCTGAAGTGTCCTTCCTGGCAACGGGTGAGACCGTGAGTGCAGGGCTCTTCTGGGGTGCCTGGGGAGGGTTCCGAGACTGGCCCTGCCTGTGAGCACAGCCCTTCCCTCCCTTGGTCCTCCATTCTGGCCCAGCTCCTTGTCAGGTACTTCTCTGTGCTGTTGGCTGGGACCCAAACTGCTCCTGTCACCCGCCACTTGCAGCCTCCACTCTCCTGCCCCCTGCCTGGAACTTCAAAGGAGCCTGACACAATTTCTCTGCAGCCATCCCTCGCCTGTCAGATGGCTCCGTCTGCACAGGATTCAGCTCTGCCTCTATCTTCAAGTTAAAAAAAAAAATGAACCCTGGATTCTGCCTCTCGTCATATGGGAACATGGGCACGGGGACAGAACTTAGTGTCACTGGTGACAGTCCAAGCTCTGGGCTTCCTTAAGGGCATCTGGATAATATAATCCCAATGTCCTAAACCCAGTGGACTCCAGACCCATCTAAACCAGCCCCCATCCTCGCCACAGGTCTCTCTAGCCCCTCCAGGAGGAAATTTGGAAATGCTGTTGCCATGACAACCGTGGTACCAGAAATTGCTGTTCGTTATGCTCAGGGGACGGAATTATATGACCTGGAATCTAAAACATACAAAGAAACTGACGTTATGGAAAGAGCAAAGTTGCTCTCAAAACAGAGGGACTCAGAAAGACACACACACGCGGGCGCGCACATACACACACGCACACCTTTGCTAGGCCTTAGCAGGTCCGCCATGTTAAATGGCACACCTGCTGAGTGAGCTGGGGTAGGGGAGACCTGAGTGCCAGGCAGGATCTTAGAGTCAGTGATGCTTCCGGAAGCATAGAAGCAAGTGAAGGCATGAAAGGCTCTCAAGAAATACCACTTTTCTAAGCATGGGGAAGAGTCAACAGGGCATCTCAGCAACTCTGGCTTAGATCATGACCCTTTGCCAGAAGCCAGGAACATCAGCTAACCTCCTATGAAGGATGTCATCCTCTGCAGAGTGGACTGGCAGGGCCCCAAGCCATCTTGCCATCTGCCCACTCCTCAATCCAGCCCTGGTTTGACCCAGCCTCTATCTATGTCCAGGAATCACAAAAGCATAGAAAAATCAAATCTGAAACAAAAGTTTGTCTGGGGAAAAAAAAAGCATGATTTAAACACTATTTTTCCTCCTTGAACTCTACTTTCCAACATTTAAGGTTTTTTTTATATTTTGTGTGTTTGGGTGTTTTGCTACATGTATGTCTGTGCACCACAGTTGTGCCTAGTACCTGTGGAGGCCAGAAGAGGGCATTGGTTCTCCTCAGAACTGTAATTACAGATGTGTGTGAGTCACCAGGTAGGTTCTGGGAACCAAACCTGGGTCCTCTGGAAGAGCAGCCAGTGCCCTTAACCACTGAGCCGTCTCTACTACTCCCACTTAACATTTTAAGTATTATATTTTACATGTATTATATTTTACAAAAGTCTGTAAGGCCTACACAGAAGGACAGAAGGCCCTCTTGGGCCACAGAGAGATAGGATCTGACTTTCATGTTCGAATCTTGACTTTCATCCTCAGTCACGGACTTTAGGATCTCCTGGTCCTCCCCATCCTGTGTTGTTCGCATATGGAGGTTGTATCATTGTCTACAGAAGAATGTCTACCCCAGCAGAAGGAATGAGTCAATCAAGGTCCTAGAGTACTTAGCATGGACCCTGTCACACAGTAGGTACTCAGCATGGGCCCCGACACACAGTAGGTGCTCAGCATGGGCCCCGACACACAGTAGGTGCTCAGCATGGGCCCCGACACACAGTAGGTGCTCAGCATGGGCCCCGACACACAGTAGTGAAAAGGCATCTGTTAGCTGATTCTTATGCCCATCATGTGAGATTAGGGTTGGTTAAGACCTCATAGCCCTCCTAGACCTTGGCATTCTACCTCTCAGTCTGCAAAAGGTCTCTCTCTCTTTCTCTGTGTGTGTGTGTCTGTCTGTCTGTCTGTCTGTGTCTGTGTGTGTGTGTTTGTGTTGGTCTGTCTGTTTCTGTGTGTCCGTAGCTTCCTGTATGTCCGTCTCTATATGTATGTCTGTCTCTGTCCCTCTTTCCTGGGCAGCCTCCACTCCATCTAGAATATCTGCCCCTCCCTCCTCCACCACCTGCGCCCCATCCTCCACATCCCAAATCCCCTGATCTTGCCCAAGGAATGCCCACAAGTGGATCCAGAATTCCCAGTCGAGTCAGTGTTCTGCCGGCTGAACCAACTCTCACTTCCCTCAACGTCCAGGAGTTCTGTCCCCTCCACCTTGGCCAAGACTTCTCTGACCCCTGTCACTGCATTTTACAAACCAGTGTAACCTACGCTGCCTTCTGGGTCAGGTTGCTCCCCTCTGCCAGAAGCCAGGAACATCTGGGCACACTCAGCCTGCACAGCAGGCTCTGCACCCCAGCCTAAGGGCAGAGAGCATCCTCAAATGAGTCAGCCCCACCAGGCCTGGTGTCAGACATGCTTTCCCTTGATAATTCCACTGTTCTTGGCGCCTAAGGTGCAGAGAAGAGCAGAGTAGGCAAGAGAACAATGAATATTTTTTGTAAGAGCCACCTGGCAGAGTGATGTTGAAGAGGAAGAAAGAAGACAGGGGAGAGGAAGCAGGCTTGAGGGATACCAGTACTGTGAAGTGGGGGGCACCCTGAAGGCATGAGTCAAGGCTACCCTCCCTCTACCTTCTTGCCCCACCCATCTCTTCTTTGAATTTTTCCTTCCCTCCTTTTTTTCTCTCTTTTTCATTTTTCCTTTCTCCCTCCTACCTCCTCCCTTCTTTCTTTATCTCCCCTCACTGGTTTATTCCCATTACCCATTCCTTTTTTTAATCTACTGTTTTAAATGATTTCCTTTTTGGTTCTTGTTCTATGCGAATCCCACGCTGGGTACGAGGAGCTTGGTCCACACTCTGGCCATGACAAAGCTCCTCTCCTCGCTCCAGCCATGCAGAGACGAGCAGATGCAGGTTCAGCCTCCCTCTGAGAGAGTAGATTTCCCAAAGGAGAAACCTGTCGGGTCAAAGATTGAGAGCTCTGGGCAGCAGGCACGGCTGGGAGCGGCATCCAGGCAGAAGACAAGCGTGTGAGCAGGCACTGGCCTGGGGTGCCTGGGGTGCCTGGGGTAAAAGGTATGGCCCTATAGTGAGTGTCAGGATTACTTCCTGTTGGCACTGCTTTCAGGCACATTGGTAACTTCCACTTTAAGGCTGGGGAAACTGAGGCTTTAGGAGGTATGTCCCTTGCCTAATGGTACCCTGCCAGGACGTGGCAGAAGCAGGACTCACATCTAGCTGCAAATGGCTCTTGTAGCCATCCTCATGCCCCTTGACTGTGAGAAACAGCTCAGGGATTCTCAGAGCAACCGAACCCTGAACCCTGAAGGAGAGAGAGGAAGGCTTGCTGCCTGCCCCCTCCCTCAGCACCTGCAAGCTATAGCATTCTCCTGTAACTCATCAAGAATAGCTGGCATAGGGCCAGTCTATTCTTCTCTCCCCTCCTCCATCCCTCCCTCCCTCCTCCTTTCCTTCCTTCCTTCTCTTTTATTGAAACAGAGTCTCACCATGTAGCAGCCCCAGGCTGCACTCAAGCTCTGAATCCTCCATACTGGGATAGCAGGATGTATGGTGCTTGCCTCGTCTTCCTGTCAGACACTCAGCGCTGTTACTTCTCAGGACTGAGGACCATCGCATTCCTGCTGTGGGCCTCATCTTCCCCTTAGCCTCTGCCTGGTGCTCTATCCCCTTACCCTGCCCCCACACTACACCTCAGCCATACCTAACCAGTATCCCTCCAGCTCTTCTCTTGATTCTCCTCCTCCCATCATCCCCCTCCACTTCTCCCTCCCTTCTCTGAGTTAGCTAATTGGTAAAGTGATTAATTGATTGATCGATTTTCAACAGATTTCTAAGCAGTCTACAGAACATGCAAAACTCAAGATCAACTATGATCCAGTCTGCATTTAGGGGTGGCCAGATGCAGTCCGGGAACTGATGCCAACAGCCTCAAGTCAGGAAAGGGTGCAATCAATGAGCCCAGGATACTGTCTTCCAATGCTGACCACACTGAGACAGACCAGAAGCAATGTGCTCCCAGAAGTGCCTGAGGGGCAGAACCCCAACCCCATGCTGCCATTACCATTGGCTTCCCATCGGCAGGTGACAGCTGGACTTACCTATTCAGTCATTTGCCGGGTGACAATTGGATACCCCCTATCCTGTGCCAGGCCAGGTACCCAGGGCTGGGTATACACAGGGGGAAGAATGGACCCAGAATTTCCCCTACAGAGCTCCTTTTGGCAAGATCCTAACCCAAGGAAAACCTCAACACATATTCTACAGGCCCTGCTAATGGCTTGCCGTCACCCTTCTGTTCCGAGAGCCTGTGCCCAGCTGTGTGTCTCATCTGGTCCTGTGAATGCTCGATCTCCTTCTAGTCAGCAGGCAGGGTCCATGCACCCCTGTTCCGTCCACTGGGAACTCACCCCCTTCCCAACGTGTTTAGGTTCCAGCCCTCACCCCCACTATTTACCAACTATATACCATGAGATGAATTCACTCCGTCTTTCTGTGCCTAAGTTTCCCAGTCCATGAAATAATGGCGGTTCTTATCTCCTCAGGGTAAGGGTGAAACGGATGAGTCAGTAACCACAAAGACAAGCACTTAGAAGGGGGTGTGGACTTGGAGGTGATCCAAGAGGAATAACTGAGAGAACATGGGTGCCAGCCATCAAGCTGGCAAGCCATTCTCAGGGTAGAGCTCAGCCCATCCAGCACCAGGTAGCCGTCCCTAAGCACTGCCATTGTGACACCCCAAGTCACTTTCATGTTCTCCTAGCAGACCCTGCTTCTATGGAGGAGGGCCCCAAATTGTTCATAATTTCATTTCCCTTCCAGTTTCCAAGGGACCGCCCCTCACTGTCATGATGGCAGAATCGGTCTCTGTTTTGTCCTCTCCCAAGGGTCCCTTCCCAGCACAGGCCCTGGTCCTTCCAGAGGAGGTCAGAAAGCATTTGTCAAATGAGCAAAGGAACGAGTCAAGCATAAGAGCTTGGAGCTAGGCCATCTCGCCTCCTCCTTGAAGACAACCTGAGCATGACTCAGAGCAGAAGAACCTCAGTCTCATGGAGAGAAACCTTCAAAAGGCACATTAACTGCTGTGCTGCGGTCTCTTGAGAGAACGCCAAAAGGTGGGAGTTACCACTCGTCACTCAGACCAAACAGCTCCCAGCCCTTGGGCTCTCCCTCTTGCCTGCCGCAGGCTCTCGGGAAGCAGGCCAGCGGCAGCTCTGGGCAGGAGGCCGGGCTGAAACTGCTGGCCCGTGTTTCTGACCTGGGTACCCAGATGTGTGCTTGGGACCCTCACCCACTAAGGGGAGGATCACCTAGTCAGCCACGAGGCGTGTGCACTCCTGATGGACTGGTGAACCAGGAATCTTGGCCAATTCCTTCCGTGGTCCACGCAGGTACCCCGAAGTTGCCTTGAGAGGCAGCAGGGGAGAAGAGACAGCATGGAGTCAGGCCTCCACAACTGCCGCAGTCTACTACGCCATCCAGCTAATGAGGAAAGAGACAAAGCCCCCCCCCTTACCCCTGCCCCCGCTCTTGATAATGGAGAGCCTGTCAGGAACCCAGAGGAACTCTCAGCTCTGCCTGCAACTGATCTGCCCCTCATGGGATCCCACCATCTTGTTTCCCTTTCCCAGAGGAAACTAAGATGCTGGACTGGGAAACACATGCAAAAGACCACCTGGGCCAGGTGTGCAAAGCTAGAACCTGCTGCCTGGCTTCCCTTGAGCTGACTGGACTCTGGACAGCGAAAACAATACGGTTGTTAGATAACCAAAAGTTGGGATGATGTTTTTTCCAAAATTATGTGTACAGAGCCTCCTCCTTCTCCACAAATAATGTCTTTCTCCTGGCCCTGGGGGCACCTCACTTTATAACTCCTATAGGGCATGCTCCTCTAGACTGTTCTGATTGCATTGTCTGATGTCCCTCAGAGGGCTGTCAAGATCCTCATAGCCGAGAGATACTCTCATTTCTGTGTTCCTGGTAACAGGAGGCACTGCACCCCTTAGTAAGCTCTCTCTAGTCATCTGCTAGCTTGAGACTTGGTGGTGGTCGTGGTGGTGGTGGTGGTGGTGGTGGTGGTGGTGTTTCTTGGGTAGGGGGAGAGGTCGCTTGTTCATTTGTTTTTACTTTTTTGTTTTGTTTTCAGACTAACCTCAGCCAGTGCTCAAAAGTACCACGATGCCCAAACTTTGTAACTTCTATGAGTTTGTTCTCCCATCAGTAAAACAAGAACAAAAGGTTGGGCATGGCGGTACACGCCTGTAACCCCAGCATTCGGGTAACCTCGGCATTTGGGAGGGTAGCACATTCAGTCTGAGCTACGCAAGGCTGCCCCAAACAGAAGAAAGCAAAGCAAAGGGCAAGGCTGCTAGAGAGTAATCTGCTTCTGTGGTCATTTGAAGATTCCGTCAAAGTGTGCACAGGAGGTACTCGGCATCACGCCTACCACAGATAAAGATGGCGGCAGCAACACTAATAATTGCTAGCAGCACTCTGCAGCTGTGATGGGTGGTACAACGATGATGATGATGATGATGACGATGACCATGATGATGATGATGATGACGATGATAACAATGACAGTTAGCAATGGTGGTGGTAGTGATCATGGCAGGTAACAGTGATGGGGTGGATGGAGTTGAGGGATGGTGACAATTGTAGGGCTCCGTGATGCTCTTCCTGAGGAGACACGAACAAATATCAACTTGCTCCAGGTAAGGAACTGACATCACACCAAAGTATGGACACCACCAAAGTCCAGCTTGGTGAACCAGTGAGTTTTATTGGAGTTACTTACAGAAGTATGGGTGAGGGGTTACTCACAGGAACAGAAATGACTCAAGGGCTAAATCATTGCCCCTGAAACTGGAAACCCATATAGCTAATTGCACAGCCTGCAGGCAGCTCAATAGGTTGAAGCATGTCTTTTTCAGGCCGCTCGGTTTGTCTGAGAGCCTCTCCACAACCACAATTCTTACCGCCTAGTGTATCTGGTCAGTTTCAGGAACTCCCTGAAGTCATTGAGTTGTTTACTTCCTGAGCTTAAGGAACTTCCTTGCAGGGTGAAATGTTTCACCTCTTTTGGATATATCTGTGTCTTGTTGGTTTGTTTGTTTGTTTTTTGAGACAGGGTTTCTCAGTGGCTTTGGAGCCTTCCTGGAACTAATTCCTGTAGACCTGACTGGCCTCAAACTCACAGAGATCCGCCTGCGTCTGCCTCCTGGGTGCTGGGATTAAAGGCGTGCGCCACCACCGCCCAGGTGAATATCCTGTGTCTTAAGGAGCCTTCCTCTAAGATGGAAAGTTTTCTTCTGGAATGAAACCACTACCCAACAGTGATGGTGGTGACAGCGGTGATGATGATGGTACTGGTGTTGATGGCAGAGGTAACGGAGTTGGTGATTAACCATGGTATGACCATGGTGGTTATGGTGGTGATGCTGGTGGAGACCGCGATGCCGACATCGATGACTTCTCTGCCTGGGTCAGCGCCAGTTAATCCAGATGGCTCCCTCACAACATCTGGGTCCATCCCGTCCTTGGCCTAGTAGGCACTTGGAACCTGACAAGGCTTCTGGGCCTCAGCACGGTGGTGGAGGCAACAGCAGGAAGCAGACACCCACACTCAATAAGAGGCTGGGATGTTTCGTGTGGCATGTTCTGCCAACAAAAGGTGAACATAATAATTTTGAAAGGGATATGTGTGCACTCAAGCTGCCAAACAGCCATTTAATACGGTGCTCAGCAGGGAAGGTGAGACACGTGGGCAGTGAGCAATATGTATCCATTACACCAAGAGAGGCCGGCAGCCCCACACGGGAATGCAAGCCTGGATTCTTCTTGTGTGAGATGGGGCTGTGTACAGGAGTAAACCACGGTGTACATTAAGCACCAACTGTGTGCAGGCTAGACTCTGTGAAGGGCCCAGGTGGGTGGGAAATCCAAGCCAAATACAATGTGGGGATGGTAAAGCAAAGTATTTAACACAAAATGCTGACACCCGGCCACTCACTCAACAAATGCAGACTCCAGCTAGTGTCTTAGGCCTGGGGTCAAGCAGTAAGAGCACTGAGAGAGGCTCAGTCATCCAGGTACTTACATCCTGGTGGGGAGAGAGACGTTAAACACCCCAAGAACGATGGTGACATCGACTAACATCCTGACTGCCCTGGGGTTGGAAATCAGCCTCAGATCTTAACTACAGACAAGAGAGGCCAGGCGCTTCTAGAGAGAACCAGATGAGAGCGGTTTCTGTGGCAGGTGGTGGTGACGGCGTTAAACGGGGTGATGGCAGCAGCGGTGGTGGGGGCCGTCCCAGTAATGATGGCAATGGTTGGTTGGTAATGGTAGTGGTATTTGTGGTGACTGTGGTGATGATGACGGTGATAATGGCAGAAGTCATGGTGGTGATGGCAGTGGTGGTGGTGGCAACAGTGGCCATGGTAGAGATGGCAGTGGTGTGGTGATGGCGGCGGCAGTGGTGATGGTAATGATGATGGTGGTGATAAGTAAATAGGACCCAACACCCGTATCTGCTCTTTCTTGTCATCCAAACTCTTGCCCAGCTGTTGCAAGGCTGCCTCTGAGGCTGTGCCAACCCAACAGAATCATAATTAAATCTCAGTTCTTCTGCCCCAATCTGGGCTTCCCTGGCCCATTATCTGCCACTCCACTTGGAGGCTCACCTTCCTATTCAAGATCCAGGCTTACTCACACACGCACACGCACACACACACACACACACACACACACACACACACGCGCGCGCGCGCGCGCGCACACACACACTATTCCTGGTGGCCTGCCATGCACTGTCTAACTAGGTCACCACTTGATTCTTCCTGTCCCTCTAGCTCCATGATATGGCTGTCAAGCCTTTGCGCCTCCCTCCTTATGACCCCACAGCCCCTCAGCCCCTGCTCGCCACCCATTAGCCACAAGCTCTTTATCACTTCATTGCTTAATAGCTCCCACTGCTCCCACAACAAAGGCGTCTCTGGGTTAAAGAGCATCTTCCAAGGACCAGATATGGGGGTCCATGCCTACAGTCCCAGCACTTGGGAGGCTGAAGCAGGAGGATCACAAGTCCATAGCTTGGTTGGGCTATGGAGAAAGACCCCATCTCTGGGACGGAAATGTGGCGGAGGAAAAGGAAAGAAAACCTACAATCATCCAGAAAGGTCCTGGGGATTTGGCAGCCCTTCCTATCTGCTCTGTCCTCACACCCTCTCCATCCAGCCACACTGCCTTCCTCTCCCTCCTGCAGTCACCTGCTTTCCCCACCCCAGGGCCTTTGTGCATGACTCTGCCACCTGAAAGCCTCTCTAGCCCCTGAAAGACTCTCTAGCACCTGAAAGCCTCTCTAGCCCCTCTTCACTTAGATGATATCTAACCAAATGACACTTTCTCCAGGGAGTCACCTATGACCTTCTAGGCTCATTCTGAGCTCCCATGTGGCACAGATGCCACTCTGGAACACTTGACCAGGTTGCAATTGTACTTCAGCTCGGGTGATCATTTGATAAAAGCCAGTCTCCTTGAAATGCTGGGGGCCTGGGATGCCATACTCATAGGCTGAATAGACTCGATGATACACACGCTCCATCTGTTCCTGTGATAAACACGAGACTCACTGAGGACAGGTGCAGGCAGGGAGGAAAAGCAACCTGCCCAAGTCACGCTGAGACACAAAGTTCCAGGGGCAGAGGGATCCTGGCTTCCTTGCTGACTGCTGGGTGGGTGACGGGGCCTCTGAGGTGAGGGGAGGAACTCAGGAGCAGGGGCCAGGTCAGGGGAGAGTGGAGAGCCTTGGTCTCTTTGCACCTGGACTCTGATTCAGAATGAAAGCACCCTGGTGAGAAGAATGTGCTTTCCAAGTGTTATGCTGGGGCCTGTGACACCGCATGCAAATGCATGCAAATTATATGTAAACACATTCTCTGGTTGGGATGGGAGAAACCAAAAGCCGGGTCTCAGGGAGAGCCCTCTGAGAGGGGCCCAAGCTGTAGCCCCTTCTGGCCTAGGAAGCTGTCTCCGTCCTTGTTGGCCTTGCAATGGGGGAAGCGTTCACGGGGGGAACCCATGTCCCATCACCCACTCTTGCTCGCCTGACTCCAGGGAATGTGGGTGCCATAAAGAGTCTCTACCCACAGTGGCTCCTTTAGGCTTCACCCTGCTTTGTCCAAATCCCCTGGCATGCTCTCTTAAAGGCAGATGCCATGCCCACCTGCAGGACGGAGTCTAGGGCCCTTGGGACTTGACTAACATGCTTCTATTTTTCCTAGAGACAGTTCATGAACCCCCTGCTTAACTACCCCCAGGTCCCTTATTCTCTCCAACCAGCCCAGCCAGCAGGGTCTCCTGGCCACCTCAGGTCGTCCCCAAGCCTGTGTGCCTCCAACTGGTGATGCTGGGGCCCCTAGGAGCGGCTTTCCACATCACCATCTGTCTTCCCCATCCATCTGGCAGGTCTCTGGGGACCATGACCCATAGGAATGCCTGGTATATGAGTGGATAACGGAGAAAATCGGTGACTCAGTGGAATGACAGGGGTGCCAGAGTAAACGTCCTGAAGATGTCACTGATACCTTCTCAGGGGGTTTGAGGATGACAATGAAGCAGTGACAGTATGGGCTTGGTCACCTGGCCCCAGGCGACCAGGAGGCCTGGCTCTTCCTTGGTTGGCATCTTCTGTGGCTCCTTCCCCCTCCCAGCCTCCACACATATCCCCCCCATCCCGCCCTCAGTCCCCACCTAATTGGCTCTCGGTGGTGCTTCTTACAGAAAGGGAGCTGTTCCTTGAAGCCTCACAGCCCGTGATTAGATCTATGGCAGCTTCCTAAGCAGCTCACTGGTTCCTATGGCAACCCGGCTGGTACCCGACAGGCATAGGCCACCTGCAAGAGAGGGAGGGAGAAACAGAGACAGGTGTGAGGTTGCTGCAAGAGGCAGGAGACCTAGGGAGAGAGAGGCACAGGGATGGGGGTGAGCTGTGAGCCTGAGAGGGAGTCAGATGGGGTGTGGATGAGGGTTGAAGGAAGCAGGGACTTGGAAATGGCGAGGCCAGGCAAGGAGGGAGGGTGTGGAGAGTGGTGAGGAATAAGAGCAGATACTGGGCAAGTCCTAAGAACAGGTAGGGGGATACCTGGGTAGTCTTGGTAAAGAAGCAGGAAGCCAGAGATTGCAAGCTGGAGAAACTGAAGCAGAAAGTGGCTCTACCTCATGCTAGCACACACCTTAATTTAATAAGAAAGAGGACTATCGCTGCCCCTGAGGCCCTCAATGTCTGATCTCAACCCACCCCTGGGGGCAGCTGAGGGTCTTGGCCTGGTCAGTGTCAGAGCCTTCAAAAAGTCCCCACACGGCTTCAGGACTTCAACCAATGATGAGACTACGGGGTGCGTATAATTGCCACTTTGCAGCTATGGCAGTGGAGCAGGGCCATCTCCAGACACCTATACAAGGACCACCACTGGCGGTGGCATCAAAATGTCAAGTCACCTCGTCAAGACATGACAGCAAGAAAAGGTGCCAGTCTGGCATTGAGGAGTTGGAGCACTGTCCAGAGTCAATGACCAGTCTTGGGGTCCCTGACAGTCACTCTCATAATAAACAGGAAGAGAATGGACCGTCAGCAGAATGCCTCACTTCTGGTGAAAGGAGCCCACTCGGGTGAGATGCCCTTGCCTGTGTTTGAACAAGTCTGCTGGCTTCAGGCTTGGATCCAAGTGCTCCAAAAGGGTCTATGGTGGAGCTGGGGGTGTGCTTCAACTTGCCAAGTGCTTGCCTGTCATACAAAAGCCATGAGTCCCATCCACCAATCACTGAATAAAAGCCAGCTGTGGTGGAGCACACCTGTAACCCCAGCCTTCAGAAAATGGAGATGGGTTATCCTTAGCTACAGAGCAAGTTCCAGGCCAGTTTGGGATATGTGTAACCTTGGTTCAAAACAAACAAGTCTCCCTGTGGCTTCTTTCCTATAGCTTTATGCTCAGGCAAGCTCATTGCCTCCCCCCTAAGTGGCATTTGGTCAGCAGCTGCTGGGGGCACACATCCTGTCTCAATGAAGAGAGACACTCTTTTTGCCAACTCTGTCTGTCACATGTCTGTCCCTCAGTAAAACAGTGGCAGAGCCCCGGGCTGCTCTAGGCATTTAATAGGGATTAACCCAAGACTGCCATTATCCCACTTTGGAGGCATGGAAATTGAGGCATACCACAGATGGAAGTTACCCACAGCTATTGAATGGAGGAGCTGGATTTCTGGCCCTCTCCCAGACAACGTGGCTTCAAGACCTAGAGGCTGTGGAAGGCCAGATTCCTGGGCCTCAGCACCAGAGGCCCTGCTTCTGAGATCTGGGGTGGAGCCAGTGACGGGACTCCACAGCACTTTGAACGACACTGCTGGCACTGGGTTACCCTCAACTGCTGGAACCAACCCCAGTGACTCTGACTTGCCACACCTTTGCCCTACTGCTAACCCTGGTGTAACAAAGCCATAGAACCAATCCCTTAACCGTGTGGACCAAAAAGGAAGGGAGAGTGTGTATAAATGGAGATGACAGCTCTGTTATCCCAAAGAGGGATGCTGAGTAGCTTGATGCCTTCCTTTTGCCTCTATTCCCTACCCCTGGTGTGGGAAGAGGAGTGTAGCTGCTGATAAAATCAGCTGGCCCTTGCAAAGCACACGGGAATGTTCTCAGAACACAGGAGAAACCCAACAAAAACCTGACAGACACTTAACATGAACACGCGCGTGCCTGTGATTAATAGCAACAATAATACAAAAGCCCTCGGCCGCTCACTTGCACACATATGGGTAAGGATGGAAGCATGCAGAACACATGGTACATGCATGTACGGACATGCAAGTGAGCCCACCATCAGCTCTGTGTTCTAGGGGCTTTTCTCACAGCTTTGTTTCCTGTGGGTGTTCTTAGGGATTCTGCAGGAGTCTGCTGATGGTGTCTACTCACAAGCTTCCTTTTGAGAGTCTGGGAGAAAGGAAGCAGGTCCAGGCAGGGGAGCATTGTGGCTCTCCCGCCTGGTGTTTACCGATTCCTAGAGGGAGGACCTTGAGTGAGTTGCTTAACCTCACTGAGCCTGTTTTCGCCTTCCTAAAATGAGGGCGAGAAGGTAGCTGTCTCAGGGTGGCTGTGCAAAGGAGGAGCCGAGCCCTGTCGCCTTGCTTCTGACTGAAGAGACAGCTATGTTGGAGACAGCTGTGACAATGGCTTTCTGCCAGTCAGCACCACTGGGGTATGGTTCTGGAGGGGCCTCCAGATGGGCATGTTTGAGGGACTGAATCAATGCTTGAATCCTCCACATAGCCAGGTCCCCCCACCCCCCGCCCCTGTGGCTGTGACAGTGTCAGGGCTGAGTGACTGCCTCCCTTCCAGAGCCCAGCAGGCCCAGCACTGTTGACAGCTTCCCAGAGCACTCAGCACCTCCCCCTGCAGCTACAAATGGCGGGCTGCTGATTATAAATTGCAGTGATATGTAATTTTCATTTAGGGGGTTGTGTAAACTCATAGGATCCATACTGGGTGTGGGCAGCTCTAATTCCGCTGCTCAGTCTCCTTCTGGGGAAAGGGCACCAGAGGCCTGGCATGGCATGCCTCTCTAAAGTCAGTGATGACAGCCCCACATTCAGGGACCATGGGGTGTTAGAGACAAGACGGCCACCAGGACAGCTCCAGGGCCCTCCAAAGAGGACTAGCTCCTGCAGACTCTCGTGCCATCCTCTCTCCCCTCCCCCAGCAGTGGAGCCAAGCGCTCAAGTTCAAATCATGTGTTCGTCATCTCCTCTGGGAGACTCCATGAGTCTCCTCAGTTCCTGGGGCCTTGGTATCTTTTCTGAGAAACTGAGCAAATAAAAAGCCCGTGTTGGAGGCTGGAGAAATGGGTCAGCAGTTCAGACTACATGCTGCTCTTGCAGAGGATCCAAGTTCCATTGCCCAACATCATGGGAGGTGGCTGGGAATTAACTTTCCAGCCCCGGGGAGGGGGGGAGGGGGGTCTGACTCCCTCTTCTGGCCTCCTTGGGTACTGCATTCACATGTATACATGCAAAACACAGACATACATACACATACAATTAAAATATTTAAAAAAAAACTACATCGTAGGATGCTCGGGGTACACAGTGTCAGTGGAAAACATATTCAGCCTTGGATATCTGCTGATGGTTTCGGGGTCCCTAAAGACCTCCAAGTCTGCAGATGGCAGGTATACAAAATGGTGCAGAATTTGCTTATGACCCACGAACATCCCCCATGTGCTTTAAATTATCTCAGTTACTTACAATACCTGTTGCACTGGGAAAGCTATGGAAGCAGGTGTCATACTGCATCGTTTAGAGAATCACAAAAGGCTCAAAGTTCACATGATGTTCAATACTGGCACCAACTTTTCCAAATATTTTTCCTATGAATCCTTAGACATAAGACCTATGGGTGAGGAGCTCAGACCATAGATGCACTGGCTGTGACAAGGACTTGGTAAGTGGCAGCTAGGATCTCCACTGCAGTTGGTACTGCTCTCCACCCCTATTCCCAGGACACCATCACCCAGAGACTCCAAGCCCTACCACTTCCCAGGCCCTCAGTGTGTGTACAGTGGGATTCCTGGATCGCTGGCATGCTTCTAAGCACACTAAATACTGACTCAAACTCCTGTGATGGAGAATTGCGTCTCATCTACCGGAGTACACAAAACTGCCAGAAAAGTCCCTAGCATAAAGCAGGCCCTCAATGAATGCTTACTGACAAGTGGAATTTGCTCACTCATGAGTTTGCTCGGCACCACCAAGCACCAAACACTGCAAACACAAGCAGGAATCCCTCATGATGAACACGGAGACACAGGGCAAAAGAGATATGAGAGATGAAGGTTCCCCCCAAAAGCCTAGCCCCATGCCATGGTCCCTGAAGGTTCCCCCAAAAAGCCTATCCCCATACCGTGGTCCCTGAAGGTCCCCCCAGAAGGCCTAGCCCCATGCCATGGTCCCTGAAGATTCCTCCAAAAAACCTAGCCCCATGCCTTGGTCCCTGAATGCTCCCCAGAAGGCCTGGCCCCATGCCTTGGTCCCTGAAGGCTCCCCAGAAGGTCTATCCCCATGCTGTTGTGCCAGGCATGAGAGATGAAGGCTCCCTCAAAAGGTATCCCCATACCGTGGTTCCAGACATGACTTTGATCTTGAAGGACAATGAGCAGGCTCTACTCAAAGGCAGGAGCAGGGGCTGGGAAAGTGGCTCAGTCAGAAACATGCTTGCCTTGCAAGCATGAAGACCCGGGTTTGGATCCCCAGCATCCACATACAACGCCAGACACTGCCATATGTGCCTATCATTTCGGTGCTGAGGAGGTGGCAATGTGGGGTCCC
Organism: Ondatra zibethicus; assembly: GCA_004026605.1. Taxonomy (NCBI): domain Eukaryota; kingdom Metazoa; phylum Chordata; class Mammalia; order Rodentia; family Cricetidae; genus Ondatra; species Ondatra zibethicus. Next base: position 35,073 of record PVIU01016496.1, read on the forward strand.
TGGGACCTGCTGGCTAGCTGAATGGGTGAGCCCCAGGTTCAACAAAAGACCCTGCCTCAAAAAGTGCATAGTGAACAAAAATGACACCTGATATTGACCTTGGGCACAGATATGCACATACACCAACACATACATGTGTGCACAGGCCTGAACAAATGCACACACAAGCATGTACACACACGAACACTCAAAAGTCACTTCTTCCACATGAATTGTTCCTTCAAAAAGGACTTGTCATTCAGCCCTGAACCCAACAGACCCAGAGAGTTGGGCTGGGGCTCCCCACAACCCAAGACTTCTTGAGAACTGAAGATCCAGGCCATTTGATCTTCTACCTGCTGACATCTTTGTTCCAGGTTGGACATGACAACCCCCATCTTGAGGCAGAACAGCTGTGATTACCTGAAGGAGGCCATTTTGAGATGGAATGTTAAATATTCCCTTATAGAAGGGAGAAGGAAGGGCCTGGAGATTCATTAGGACTTCAAGGGGTCCTCTGGAGGTCCCTCCCTCTCTGAGGCTTGTCCTCTCCCTGAAGCCCCTCCCCCTCCCTGAGATTCCAGGTACCAGTATACAAGGGATAAATTGCCAACTGGGTAGGACTTAATGGTGGTATAGCTGACTCCAGTGCCACTGCTGTTCTGGGGTTACACAGACTGGGGGTGGCACTGTTTGGTGACATAGCTATCCGAGAGTCACCTATGATTCCATAAGTAACCCCAGTCAACTCATTGGCTGGCCAAGCTAGAATTTGGTTTATCGGTGCCTTCTCTATCTGGAATGAATAGACGTCTCTCTATGTCTCCTAAGGAGTTCACACAGCCCCTGCACTCTAGAGTTGTATAACTTGGCTAACAATCCACCATTCATGACAGTACCATCTGCTCCCCGATGCTCTCTAAAGCTGGCAAGGAGTCATAGAGTCCCATTCTTAAAGTCCCCCTTCCTCTGTGATCTACAGACTATCCCTTCCTGTGCTGCCCATGGCAGCTTGCAGCATGCACTCAAACTGTTTCTGTGCACTAACCTCCCCTACTTGGCAGCTGTCTCAAAGGACAACATTCAGACTTAGGTCTCAAGACTAGAACTCAGCAACCATGTTCAGTCTTGCCTGCATGGACCGTAGGTGGATGGATGGATGGATGGATGGATGGATGGATGGATGGATGGATGGATGTGCGGATGATAGGAAATGTAGCATTGATAGGTAGATGACTGAAAGGGCAGGCATGTGGGTAGGCAGAAGAATGTGGGAATGAGTGACCAGGCAGGTAGAAGGATAAACGGATAGACCGCTAGACTACTGAATGAGCTGTTGGCTCTCTTTTCATCTCTCAGTTCTCTCTCCCCCTCCCTCCCTCCCCACCCCTCCTATCTTCTCTTCTCTTTTTTTCCTCCTTCTGGAGACACAAAAGCCTGAAAAATCAGCCTTGGGTGGGCTCATAGGTGGGTGAACGGGTGGGCAAACCCACAGATCAGTACATGTGTTTCTGAGTCAATGGGTGAATGAATGGGTAAATGGTTAGCTCTGTCTTCTCCTGTCTTGGTGGGCTTACCCATCTGAATGCAAACATCCTGGCACCAACACCTGGAAGGTTCCCTGCAGGCTGGCTAAAGCCAAAACCCCAGGAGAGTGGACCAAGTCCAGACTCACCCATTCAGGCAAACCACCAGTCAGTCACAGCTAGCAAAAGTAAAGGCTGAACAGGACCAGCAGGATTAACACAAGGCCTGCGTCTCTAAGCATCCTCACACCCACATTTGATTGATACATTCCTACAAACGCCACTCCCCTAGCCTCATTTCCGACTCAGCCTGACCCCAGTGAAAGTAGCTACTTGGAGGTTGACTGTGCACCTCCTGAGTGGAGCCCCAAGGCCATCTTCTTCTAAGTCTAAACTTGGCTTCTCTACTCCTCCACCCTTTTGTCTTTGGGCGGCTTTGCCCTCATGGTGACAACGTTAATCCCATTGCTGTGCCAACTGTAGTATGCAGCTCTGCCCAAACCCTGCAAACCAGCAGACATTGCTTTCTGTTTCAGCCTGCAGAAGCCAGTTAACCGCAACTGACCTGTCTCCCTTAGCTTTCTGAAGCTTGTTTCCCTTGGCTTAGAGCTACCTTTTTTAAACACTTCCAAAACCTAGGGTCTTTGGTTCTGACACAAGATACATTTTAGAACCATCAAATTCTGAAGCAAGGTGGAGCAGTCGGGCTTTCTCGCCTTGCTCCTGAGCACAGGTAGGACTCTTGTGTGTGACGTCTAGAAGCGTAAGTAGAGCCCATAAGGCACACTTAGGGATCTCAGGGGCTGCGGGGTGACACATGGCCAGTTCTCTGAGATCTTTGTCTCGATTATCTTGGGCTCGGCACTGGATATGCCAGATCACCAGTGGATCCATCAGGAGAAGATTTTTTTAAATGGTTCCAAGGGAATCTTGCTGTGCCTAGACCAACAAAGGGCAGGAGCCTCAGACACAGGACTCTTCCAGATACGAATCAGCCATGTCAGCCAAACATCAAGGAGAGGCCAAGATGGGAGCCTGGTGCCCCACCCTCACCAGCCTGTAAGGAGGGCATTCCTCGTGGTATCAAAGAAGACCAGGACACTCATTGCACCAGAGAGTCACACCCTGTTATGGTTCCGATATGAAGTGATCCGGGAAAGGCTTACTCCCCAAATGATGGTAGTTTGAGCTTTAGAAAGTTCTAGAAACTTTAGGATAGTGAGCCTAGCTGAAGAAAGTTAAGTCACAGGAATCTATATCTTGTTCCAAGACACATACTCTCTCCTGCAGCATGTCATACACACACATTTACACACATACACACACACACACACACACATGTGTATCCTTCCCACCATGTTGACTTAAATGCCCAAAGCCATGAACTTAAACAAGTCTCCCCCATACCCCAATTGTTTGTTGTGACCTCTGGGTCTGTGGCCCTTTGGCAGCTGGAGTCTGGGTTGATGTCCATGGTCTGTGTTATCACAGGGGGGCATAGGAACCATGTGTGTTGAAAGCCGAGGGCTGTGCTGAACTGGCCCTGCCCTTCACTGGCTCTGGGATAGCTACCCTTGTCCCTTGCTGGACACTGCAGCAGGAGAACTGGCTCTGACCCTCATGGGACAGCTGCCCCTCCACTAGAAAGAGATGGCCCCACCCCTCATCACAAGCATGGGAGAGCTGGCCCTGACGGCAGGAGTGTAAAAGAGGCCCCACTCCTCACCTGACTGACCAGCTCAGATACCAGCCAGGCCCACATCCTGGACCTTGGGTTGGTCCACCCTAGGATCTACCCCATCTAGACCTGCTGAAGCACATGAAGGGACTGGTCCTTTGGAACGATAGCCACAGGATCTCCATGACTCAGGCAACAGCAGAATATCCGAAAGAACTTTCGGAGAGGGTCCAGTCATGATGGTGTGTCAGAGACCAGAGGCCTTGAACCAGACCAATGACTCATAGCAATGAGCATTTGCGGATGGGGCTGACCAAACAAAGGTGTGTGACACACCGAAGCTTCCAATGCACTACGATGAATGAAGAGGTGCTGGAGAGACAGAAAAGATGGGGGAGCAAGTTTGATTTTTTTTTAATTATTTTGGGACAGGGTTCCTATGGGGGAGATGCTACAGGGGTGAGGAGCTAATATGGAGGGGCTGGGAGGTGAGTGGGATTAGGGTGCATGATGTGAAATTCCCAAAGGCTTAGTAAAGAATTATGTTATTCTTTTAAAAACATCCTTTAACAAAGCCCTGTCAAACACACCTGAGACAGATGGGGGAAAAACCTGAGAGTCTCAGAAAAAAAATAAGAAAATATTTAAAATATCTTTTCTTTATCCTTTGATAATTTTACACATGTACACACTTTATCTTGACCATATGCATCCCAACTACCCCCCACCCTACACACACACACACACACACACCATGAGCTATTATAGCAAAATGGACAAAGAAATTAATCAGTGAATTCAAACACACAGAACAATGGAGTTGGCCCAATCTGAGCAAGAGAGAAATTGGCTTCAAAAACAAGATCGGGACTGGAGAGATGGCTCATGTTCTTCCAAAAGACCCAGATTCAATTCCCAGTACCCACAACTGTTTGTAACTTCAGTCCTAGGAGATCTGATGCCCTCTTCTGGCCTCCACAAGCACCAGGCATTCATGTGGAGCACAGACACAGTGCAGGCAAAACATCCAAACTCAGAAACATTTTGAGAGCTTCGTGGGTCTATAGAGCTACAGCAGACCTTCACAGAGCCAGCGACAGAGAAAGACAGTGACAGAAGCAAAAGACTGACTGAAAATTCCCATTTGGTCAAAAATATAAACCTATAGTTTAAAAAGCTAGGATAAGCTTAAGGAAATCATATTAAGACAAACCACAAATCCAACTTCAGTAAACGAGAGACAATGGAGAAGATGCTGTGTTCTGAATGTGTAGAGCACCCTTCTAGTGTATCCCAGGTCCCAGGTTTGATCCCTAGCACTGCAAAAATGGAGGGAGAAAATGAGGGAGAAAGAAAAGAGGGAAGGAGAGAAGATATTGAAAGCAAAAAGATGAAATAACTAGGAAAAGAGAGTCCAGATGGCCATGATTTTTCATAACACAATTCTTTATTGATTCTTTGTGAATTTCACATCATGCACCCCAATCCCACTCACCTCCTTGTCCCTCTATATCCTCCCATCACCCCTGTATCATACCCCTAAAGACCCCCTCCTCCAAAATCAATTAAAAACAGAACAAAAAACCCACCTTGTCCCTCGTCTTTCCAACACCTCTTAGTTCATCCTGGGTGCTGTGGTGTGGATGATCTTGGTTTTTTAGGAGCCACAGAGCCCAGATGAATATAGTACAGCATTTTCAAATGCTGGTTGGAGGGGGGGACAGCCTTTCAATCCTAAATTCTATGTCTGGTGAAATTACCCTTCAGGAATCAAGGAAAAGTGAAGACATTATCAGACTAGGCTTGGGGTATAGCTCACTGGTAGAGTATTTGTCTAGTATGAACAAGGCCCTGGCTTCAATATTTAGTATCATTTTTTAAAAGAGGACATTATCAGGCAAAAGAAAAATAGGAGAATGAAAAGAGCATTCTTAAACTAATAGGAAGGGAAAACAATCTTGAGATATCATGAAGGAAGAACCTAAAATGTAGAAATATAGGTCTGCATTATGGACATCTTTGCCTCATGGGTTTTCTAAGTTACAGTTAGTAACTAAAGCAAAAAGCATAACATTGCCTCAATAGATGCAATGAAATATTTAGGATAATTGTAATTTTCAATTAGGAAGGAAAGAAACTTCAAAGGAAGGAGCTTCTACATCTCACTCATACTGGTAACATGGCAACCACAACAGACAATAAGTTATGCACACAAAAATACCTAGGAAAGGGCTGGAGAGATAGCTCAGTGGTTAAGAGCATTGCCTGCTCTTCCAAAGGTCCTGAGTTCAATTCCCAGCAACCACATGGTGACTCACAACCATCTGTAATGAGGTCTGGTGCCCTCTTCTGGCTTGCAGGCATACACACAGACAGAATATTGTATACATAATAAATAAATAAATATATATTTTAAAAAAATACCTAGGAAAGTGTACAAAGAGATGTACTCAAATACACAGTAGAGACACCAAAAGAGAATTCTAATAAATGCTCAAATAACCCACAAGAAAGCAAAAAGGAGAGAGCAGGAATTAAATACAGAGAATAAACAGAAAGTAAAAATTAAAATGGCAGGTAAACCTAACCAAACCAATTACATTAGATGTAAATGGTCCAAATGCATTCACTAAAAGACAGGGATTTGCAAAGTAGTTTATTAATAAAAATGATCCAACTATATACTGTATACAAGAAATTCACTTTAACTAAAACAGTAAGGAAGGGTATGTGGCTCCACAGTAGAGCCCTGACCTAGCATGTTTTCAGCCTTGAGTTTAATGTCCAGCACTGCGAAATAAAATACAAATCAATATAGTGATTAATAAAGGCATGATGAGAGAAAACATTGAAGAAAATATATGTCTATAGTTATCAAAAGGAAATAGGAATGCCTATGTTAAAATATAGGAGGTTTTTTGGGGTGTATACCAAACTAAAAATAAAGTGTTTTCTGATAGGCAGTTGGTTAAGTAAATTGTATGTCCATCCTATTTCTGGATGCTCCCTCAGGGAGGTCCTGGGAGGAGAACACAGAAGGACACTGAGATCCTATGGAATACTACTCAATAATAAAATGGAACTCAATATTTATATTCAAGCAAAAATTCTAAATATCATTACATCCATGCATCTGTTTTTAAATCTCCTTTTTCTGTTGTCAAGTCATTTTTGGACCTCTTTCAACTCTCTCTGTGTCTGTCTGTTTTTCTGTCTGTCTGTCTCTCTCTCTCTCCCCCCCTCTCTCTCCTCTCTCCCTTTTTTGGGAAGTGCTGTTCCTAGAATCAAAAAACATGGGGAGGAAAGGAAGGATGGAGGGAGGGAGGGAGGGAGGGAGGGAGGGAGGGAGGGAGGGAAAGAAGAAGGGAAAGAGGGAGGGAGGGAGTGAGGGAGACCCTCAGTCTAATATATGAAGCTTGGGCTTGACCCAAGCACAGTAGAGGAAATGGAAGAATTTCAAGTTGGGAGCAGAGTGATTGCCTCTGTCTGTGAAGGCTAGGATGAGTGGAAGCTTCTGGAGATCCCTCAGGGAGGTCCTGGGAGGAGAACACGGAAGGACACTGACAACTTTGCTTGTGCACAGCCTCAGCCCTCTCTTCCTATTATTTAAGGTTCATCGAAGCCCTGGCATCCTGGGTGGAGGCACCAGGAGCAGAAATGCTGGGCCCTGAAGACACCCAGGTTCTTCCACTTATCAGCTGAATCACATTTCATCTCCCTGAGTCTCCACATCTTCATCAGAAAAATGGGTCAACGCGAGATGGGAGAAACGGCTCAGGCTAAGGGTGTGCACCTCTAGCAGAAGACCCAAGTTGTGTTCCCACATCAGGAGGCTCATAACCACCTATGGTTCTAGATCCGGGGCATCAGGTGACCACTGCTGGACTCCCAGGATGTCTGCGCACACATGGACATACCCACACAGATGCACACTTATATATGATTAAAAGTAAGTCCTTTAAAAATGGCCCATTGCGAAATTAACAAAACATTGAAAGGGTGTGTTTGTTCCCTGTTCCCAGCATGAAATGAGCACTTGTAAGTGATAATATAGTGGCATTTCATTTGTGTTTTAGTAAATAAAGCTTGCCTGAGGTCTGTAAGCCTGGTCACACTGGCCAGCCTTATAGACCAGGCAGAAATGACACACACCTTTAATCCCAGTAGCCACACTAGCTTGTCATACAAGCCAGGCGGCAGTGGTGCACGCCCTTAATCCCAGAACTAGAGAGGATTATAAAACGGGAGGAGACAACTCTCAGTCTCATTCTGAGATTCCTGGAGGCAGGATCGCCATTTTCGGACTGAGGTCAAGGTAAGAGCTGGCTTGGTAAAGTGACTGGCTGCTTTGCTTTTCTGGTCTTCAGGTTAAACCCCAATATCAGTCTCTGAGTTTTTATCACTCGTGCTTCAGCAAATGACTTCCCCAGTGTGATAGGTAAAGAAAACGAGGCCCGAAAGTTCTCATGACAGTCAACCCTGTCTTTCATTTCAGGGTGTTTCTCCGGCATACGTCTCCCTGTCTTTCATTTCAGGGTGTTTCTCCGGCATACGTCTCCCTGTCTTTCATTTCAGGGTGTTTCTCTGGCATACGTCTCCCAGAGCTGGAGACTGAGCAGGATAGTTGGCGGATGTGCCCAGGTTAGAGGGGAGCACTCCCACTGTTACCCCAAGACTCCACTCTCCCCTCCACCATTAGGTGACCTTGATCCAGTCTCCTTCTAGGAGACTCCGTGGTGGCACAGAGCACAGGGGCCCTACCTCTCCCTATCTCCATCTCCCCTTGCTTCCCCTCCCTCTTCCTCTCTCTCCTCCCCTTCTTGCTCCCCTTCTGCTGCTCCCTCCTCCCTCCTCCTCAGCCTTCCTACAGGACAGGTAAAGCCCCTATCCAAGAATAGAGCCCCCAAGAGCAACACCGCCCTGGTGCCAGGCTGGAAAGAAAGCTGGTCCACAATGGTTCCCTGGAACTAGGAGCTCAGGGTTTTTAGTGCTCATTCTGCCGCTCGCTCACTTCCTCTCCCTGATCTAAGAAAGGCTTCTATGCTCCCTAAGGGCCTCCCACCACCAGTCCAGGGCACCTCTGCCTCTGCCCAGCCCTCCCTCCCACGCTCCTCTGACACCTGATGCTAATTACACCCCAGTTTTTACCTCCTGAGTTGTAGCCCCAGACCTGTCCACAGCTTGTACGAGTTTAACTTGGACTGTTAGGGTCCCCCAGCACCTCCAGGTACCCCTTCCAGTCCAATACTGAGCAGTCCATTCCCCCAAACCCTCCACACAAATGGATGCCAAGTCGGGGGACTCCAGCATTAGTGGTGACCCAGCCTCCTTCTCAGAGAGGCCCAAAGGAGAAGCCTCCACCTGCCTGAGCCAACTGCAGGGGTTGGCAGAGACCGGGTTTAAAATACAAGTGTCTGAGGACCCTCTTGCCAGCTGCCCACTCAGCCCACAGGCTGTGCTGCCCACTCCACAGATGCTCTCGGACCACTGTGGGCAGCATGAAGGGAACACAGTGGAGGGTGAGTCCAGAGGGGATCTGGGGGTGGCTAGTGAGGGGGACGGACACTCCTCAGAGCTCAGACCACAGAACAGTGTGCTTAGGCCATCTGGCCATCCCCACTTCTGTCCCTAGACAGAACCGTCAGGGGTCCCAGAGCCTAACAAGCCTGAAAACACACCGTGGCAAGGCCACGAACTAACTGTGTGAGTTTGGGTAGGCCACTTGCCCCCTCTGAACATCAGTTCCTACTTGTAAAATAGGGACAGTGACCATACGGATTCTGTAGGGTTTTCAGGGGAGTTGGGCCAGTGCCTGCATCACCTGGCTGGGGGAAGTGCTCAGCCGTTGGTAGTCTTTGTTGTTAAAACTTATCCAAGTGTGACTGGAGGTGAGGAGGTGAGGTGCCCCATCCGCTCTCTTGCCAACCTTCAGAACCCCAAAGTCCAGGCACCCCAGTTTCAGAGAAGCTAACATTGAATTCTTTTCTGGGTAAGTGGGCCCAGAGAAGACAACACCCAGAGAGGGAGCCAGAATCTATTGATGAAAGCCTCTTCTCCAAGATAAAAGTGCTATACCCCTAGAGCGGGGAGGGGTAGTGGAAAGCTCCAGGCCACCCAACAGAGGCCCAGAATGGAAAGAGGAATTTGCCAAAAGTCATAAAGAGCAAGGCCCAAACAAGGGCTCTAGGCTCCTGACCAGGCCACCCGACACCAAGCCGTTTGTGCTTCCTATTTGCACCAGGCCCATTCCCAGTTCCAGGCCTGGGTGGACAGCTGAGCACCGTGGGTGTGGGAGCCAGGCGCTCTGCTGGGCCTCAGCTGGAAGCTGAGGACCACTCTATTCCCAGCCCCCCCAGGGCCTACTTCACTCTTACATAACCTGCTGCTCGTTATGTAACCCAGGGCTGTTGCCGCCTGAAGTTGAGTTCCAGAAGCAGAGCAGGGCTGGGCAGAGGCCTCACATAGGAAACAGACTCAGTCCCTAGCACTCTGAGTCTGGGGCCAGTTAAGGGCCTGCCACAGCCTGAGGATGAGAAGGACTGGAACCCCACAAGTAAGAGTGGATTTACCTCTTCAGCAGAGGGCGGGGACTCCAAAGGCCGAGGCTAGTGGAATGCCCCCAACGGGGTCCCTGAAGTGCCACGCAAAGGCAGGGGAGGTGAGAAGATTGGAAGTTGTGGATTGCAGACCCTCGGGACTGAGTGTGAGCTGGACCCAGTAGCCATGTCAATTCACTTAGCCTTACTTTCAGCATCTAGAGAATGGAACTAAAAAGTCCGAACTC
>PVIU01016497.1:0-44855 GCA_004026605.1 Ondatra zibethicus
CTTGAGTTGGGCGTCGACTTACGTCAGCAGCACAGTCATGAAGCTCACTCTTGATCTGATGAGACCACAGGAAACCAAACTCCTACTGGGAGATGGATAAATTCTGAAAACACTGGGCATGGGGCTGACTTTATCCCACTTGTTACTGAAAATCTGTGCAGTGTGTGTGTGGGGGGGGTAGAGTTGAAACTAAAACATTGACACGCTGTGACACTGAACAAAACTGTGGCCACATGTGATACCCCTAGAGCTGCAGAAACGCATGTTTCAGTCCTCCCTGTTCGCAGAGTGCCATCTTTGGGCATCCTGTCCCCAGGGTTTATTCTGGAGTGTGTATGCATCCTAGGAGGTGACTAAGATGTACTGCCTTTTACTGTTTAGCTGTCTATGCCAGAGAACAAAACTCAGAGCAGTGAGGCTTGGTTGGGATCCAGGGCCAGATCTGAGGGGATCCGAGCTAACAAAGAAGACGGTCAGCCATCTATTCCCGCTTTACCTAATCCATATAGCCTTTAGAGAAGGTGGCGGTAAGAATCACAGCCTCTTCCAAAAGATTTTTTGATTTATGTATTTAATTTTATGTGTGAGTGTTTTGTCTGCATGTGTATATATTCATCATATGTATGCTGGTGCCCTTTGATGCCATAAGAGGGGTTGGTGGATCACCTGGAACTGGAGTTATAGATGGTTTGAGTTGCCATGTGGGTGCTGGTACTGAACCTGGGTCTTCTGTAAGAGCAGCCAGTGCTGTTACCTTCGGAGTCTCTCCAACTTCCCCAGCCTTCTTCAGGAATGGTATTAAAGATAGAGAGGAAGGAAGTATTGAGTACAGCGTGTGTGCGTTGGTGCATGTGTGTGTTTCAGGAAGGGAAATACAACAGTTCTGGAATACAGCTCTCTGTGGGTTTAGAACATCAGTCAGATAGGATGTGTTTAGAATGGCACCCCAGGGAGGCAACCAGGGAGACACCCAAGCCCATTCTCCCTCCTCTGTTGTCTCACTCAGAAAACAGATTCTCTAGTTTAAAATCTTAGGAAGAAGCACCGTAAGTATATTCTCTCGTGCGTAGGATGGAGACAGTATGCATGTGTGTCAGCTCACGGAGGCCACCAGGCACACTTCTCTGTCACTCTCTTCCGTATTCCTTTGATACGTGGTCTCTCACTGACTCCAGAGCTAGACTGGCGGCCAGAGAACCCCGGCCACCCTTTTAGTCTCTGCCCTGTATAGCCAGGGATAAGGATGCACATATGGTCACGTCCAGCTTTTTATGGGTGTTGGGGACCTGAACTTGGTCCTCATGCTCGCCCAGCACACTCTGCCCTACTAAACCATTTCTCCAGCCCTTCTTTGGCATATTAAGATATGGAAACCCATTATTTTTCAGAGTGGTAAAATAACTGGCAACTTACCATTTTAACTAATTTTAAGTAACCAGTTCAGTGTTGTTAAATACATTTACATTGTTCTACACTTTGACCACTTCTCTAGAGCCTTCTCCTCTTCCCCTTTCTGGAACAGCTGCACAACCACTATTCTACACACCCTGTCTGTCTGGATTTACCTACTGTACATGCTTCATATAACAGGATCACAGTGTTTGCCCTGTGGCTTCTTTTACTTAGCATAATGTCTGACCTGATTCTTTGGCTGATGCCATTTCCCCAACATTATTCATCAAAACGATTTTATACTTGGCTTCATTTGTTGTGTTATGGAACCGATACAAGATATTACAACTTTTTCAGACAATGTCTTTATGAAATATGTGCCTCACCACAGAATGTTCCTTCCTGATGGCAAGCGGGTGTTTGCTTATTTCTAGGCATGGAAGAGAAGGTGGTTTGTGTTGCGCAGTGGCCGTTTGACTGGAGACCCCGATGTCCTGGAGTATTACAAAAACGACCATGCCAAGAAACCTATCCGGATTATTGATTTAAACTTGTGTCAGCAAGTTGATGCTGGGCTGACATTCAACAAGAAGGAGTTTGAAAACAGCTACATCTTTGATATCAATACCATCGACCGGATTTTCTACTTGGTGGCAGACAGTGAGGAGGACATGAACAAGTGGGTCCGTTGTATCTGTGACATCTGTGGCTTCAATCCCACAGAAGAAGGTAGGTCCAAAGTTCCATTTTGTTTGATTTTTTAAAATTTATTATATGTGTATGGATGTTTTGTCTACATGTATGCCTGCACCACATGCATGCAGTGCCTCAGGAGGCCTAAAGAGGGAGTCAAATTCCCTGGGACTGGAATTACAGATGGTTTTGAGTGGCCACATGCTGAGAATTGAACCTGGATCCATCTCTCCACACCCAGAGCTTAAGGTTTTTGCTATAGTTTGAACAGTCCTTTTTGTTTTTTACTATAGTTTTAAGAAAGTTACAAAATTCTCTGTTCTTTCAGTTATATGCCTCATTATTTTGTTTTTACAATAGGAGTTTGACACTTAGAGCGAACACTGAACTCTTCAGGCAGTTTAGGGAGAAAGAAGTTCTACAGGTTTCGAGAGACTTGATTGGCGTGGGCCAGTGTCTAAATAACTGTCCTCATGAAGACAGTGATAGGAACTATTTTTAAACCTTGGCATTTACTGATTTGGGGAAGGGGCGTGCAGTTGCTGCAGTGTGAGTGTGGCCCAGGAGTGCTGCAGGGTCAAAGGACACAGCTCGTAGAAGTTTGTTTTCTCTTCCCCATGTAGGAATCCGGGCACTTTAAGTTGACGGCAAGTGTTCTTACCTACTTTAGCCATTTTGCTGGCCTGAGAACATGTCCAGTTAATTTTTTTTTGTTATAATACAAAAAATAAGTCCCATGTGTCGTAGGATGTGACGTGCATGTGCGTCATTATGCTTTGTTTCTTATTGCTCCGCCCATGATCATTGGCCCTGCCCACCTTCACCTCTTCCTTGTCCCCTTCCTTGCCACAATTGGGTCCCCTTGGGCTTTGTGTCTTGTATATCCCATCACCTCCATTTGCCCCCCTTTGACCTTTTGACCTCTCCCCCTTCAGGTGTGGCCTTCCTACTTTCCTGAAAAAGACATGTTTTAAATGTGGTTTACACATTTAAAAATGTAAATTTAAATTTACATGTGGTAAATGTACTGAGTTGTTTTTTAAATATTTAATGGGACATTTTCCTTGATTTTTAGATGTCAGGATTGGTTGGTCACAATGTCAGCTTTTGCTTACACACTGGCTTGACGAAGGTATTTAGGGATACAACCTGAAGCTACCTTTTCAGTGGCAGAACTCTGAAGTCTTTAGAAATCAGTTAGCAATATATTCGGGCTGAGTGAAACTTTCGTCCTTTGTGTCTTCGTAACCACGTGTGAAGGGCAGAAGAGCGTGAGCTACTTAAAAAGTCATCGTTCAGATGTGGGCTGGGTGCTCTGTGAGCCGGTTGCCAGAGCAACATTGCTCATCAGAAGCCCTTACTTGTTCAATCCATCGGCCCCTTGGTCTCAGTGTCCCTCATCCTTCTACAGAATGGGAGTTATATCTCAGATGCCATTAGTTCGTGTTTCCACAGCCTCCTTCTAGCTGTCGCCCCCAAACAGCCGATAGTCTTGATGCACTGTACTGATGGATAAGCTGAGTTTCTTAAATAAATCTATAGAAGGGTGACCGGTTATTACGCCATGTTTGAGAGCCAGAAAAATCAATGTACTCTGTAACTCTACTTTTCAGTATGTGGTGGGAAAACTGCAAAACATGCTTTAAAAGCCAGCATTCCACGTCCTCATGCATTTGTAGTGCATGACTTCAGTGAATCTGAAGCTCAGTGTTCAATCCTAACAGCAGAGAAGAGCTTTGTGGCCGCGCTTAGCTTGTGTGAGAAGGACTGGACGTCTGTGTTCTCCATTAGGTTTGTCACCGTTTTAAAAGATTGTGTGTGTGTGTGTGTGTGTGTGTGTGTGTGTGTGAGTGAGCGCGCATGCGCATGCACTCATTCAGGCACCTGGCTAAATTTATTTAATTATTTTTATTTATTTTGGTTTTTTGAGACAGAGTTTCTCTGTGAAACAGTCCTGGCTGTCCTGGAACTCACTCTGTAGACCAGGTTGGCCTCAAACTCTCAGAGATCCGCCTGCCTCTGCTTCCCAAGTGCTGGGATTAAAGACGTGCACCACCACCACCTGGCTTAAATTTTATTTTTTATTGTATGTATTTGGATGATCTGCCAGCATGTATGTGCAGTACCAGCAGAGGCCAGGAGAGGGTATCAGATCCCTTGGAACTGGAATTGCAGACAGGGTTTTTTTGTTTTTGTTTTTTAATTGCGGGCATTTCTCCTGTGTATATTATTCTGCACCACATTCTGCCTGGTGCCTGTGGAGGACAGAAGAGGATGTTGGGTCCCCTAGGACTAGAGTTACAGACAGTTGTGAGCTGCCATGTGGGTGCTGTATATCAAGCCAGACTCCTCTGGAAGATTAGCCAGTGATTTATCCAGTGGGCCATCTCTCCAGCCCCTCTGCCTCCAACTCTATGTCCTGCTGTTTCCAACCATACCTCATAACTAATCCCCAAACAGTAATAGGTACTTTTGCCTTTCTCGGGTCTGTCCCGAAGCCCTGTGCTCTCCATTTCAAAGGTTGGATACGCACTGTTCTCTGCTCAAATGTTGACTGATACCTCAGGATGCTTTTCTTCTGCTGGGGTTTCAAGCCAGACGTGGGAAGAAATAGACTGCCTGGACAGCAATGCCTCCTGGTCCCTGTGAGAATAACTCATTTTCCCCTGAAAACAAAAGGAAGGGGGAAAAGCTGACCTGTGTTCTAATTCCAGGAACCCCTCAAAATATCATTACCGTGTTATTTCCGCTGCCCCAGGTGACCGCTGCTATTATTGAGCACTGAGAAGGCAGGCTGGCTGTCCTGTTTCTCAACTCTAGTGCATTCAACTGTGTGTGGCTCCCACGGAGGCTTTTCTTTAGTGGATTTGAGGATAGAAACCGGCTTCTTTTGTTTTTCTTGGAAATGTGCAGGTTGACTTTTTTTGTTTGGGCGCACCAAGATGGAAGCTGTTAAATCTGCTAAATAAGCGCTGGGAGGGCCAGTCGGGGCTGCAGGAAGCTCTGACATCTAGCAAAACCTCTGGGCTAATTTTAGGGCATGAGCTTAGAAAGCCACCTGGACTGCTTTTCTCAAAGCATCCAGATCATAGTAGTTTAGTTTTAAAGATGCAATTCTCAGTTTGATATTCTTCCCTTTAGTGAGCTAGATACACTGACACTTAAGAAAAACATATATGCAGACTGAGGAGGTAGCTTAGTAGAGTGTTTGCCTAGCCGGTACAAAGCTCCTTCACGCAGCATAAACCCAACATGATGGTACATGCCTGTGACTTCCAGCTTTTGAGAGGCGGGGGCAGGAGGATCAGAAGTTTAAGGTCATTCTTGGCTACATGGACATAGAAGATCCTTTCTCAGATGGAAAGGAAGGAGTGTGGGGCAGTGGATTGAGGGTGGCCCCTTTTCCATAAAGCAGTATTTATTAATCAAGAACACCAAGTTTCTTTTCACTGGGTCTGGAGAAAAGGCTTAGCAGTTCGAGCACTGGTTCAATTTCCAGCACCCACATGGTAGGTCACACCTGCCTGGAACTCCAGTTCTGGGGACCTAATACCATCTTCTGACTTCTACAGGCACCAGGTGGTGAGTGGCACACAGACGTAATACAAGCAAACCCTCTTACACATAAACTAATAAGTAAAAATTACTTTTAAATTTTTTTCTTTTCAATCTTTTTTTTTTCTTTTGTCACAGGTCTCCAACTCAGATTCTCCTGCCTCTGCCTCCTGGGTACTGGAATTTAAGGTGTATGCCACACCCAGCTCTCTTTTTACCATTTTTATTCCAGCACTATCTATTACTACTACTGCGTAGTCAGAGATTGTCACAGATAACCTGTAGGAGTTTCCTTCCATCATGTGGGTCCTGGGGACAGACTTAAGGTCATCAAGCTTGGCAGCAAATGCCTTTAACTGTTGAACCATCTTACTGGGCCACTAAATTTTCATTATCATACATTTTGTGTGTGTGTGTGTATGTGTGTGTGTATAAAATAGCATGTTTGAAATGATGTTTTCATACAATGCACAATATTCTGGTCACGTCCACTACCACAGAAGACACCTTTCTCTCTTGCCCCCCTATTCTTGTCAGTCTCCTATATTTACCTTTTAATACAAAGCATGATGGTCCTAAATAGTAAAAACCAACTCATAGGGTGAGGGGGTCATGTAAGCCAGTTTATTCTTTGTGGATCTACTCAAATCATAATCTGCACTTCTGTGCTGAAGACTTGCTGGAAGGTCTCGCCTTAGAGGTGCCTATTAGCTTTCTAAGGAAATTCCAATTAGGCGTTCGCTCCAGGGGCTTATTAGGCCTTTAAAGGTGTTAATCATACTCTTGGGGCATTCTGAGTTGAGACATGGGAAATGATTTTACATGTGCATGCAGACTTTGAAACACTGTTTGTTCTTAAGAAGATACCTAGAGAGAGGAAAAGATCAGAAATGCAAACAAGAGAGCAGAGTGGCCTTAGTTGTGGGGCTTATGGCCCAGAAGTGGCTGAAGTCACAGCCTGTAAGGCCCAACAGCAGGCTTTTGGGGGCCGTTTGATGCTAGCGGAAGTCTTAAGTTAGAGGGGATTTAGGCACAGTTCAAAAATTTTAATTGTCATCATTTATTTGTGTGTGAGTGTTTATCTGTGTGTGTGCATGCATACGCGCACACACATGTGCACACTCATGTCACAGAGCAGAAGTCAGAGCACAGCGTGCCCTTCTCTCCACCAGGGAGTCGTGGAGACAAAACTCAGGTAGTCAGGTTAAATGACTGCGCTCAGTCAGAGCTGATGGCGCATTAACCCTTTAGCATGTTTTACGTATTTCCTTTTTTAAAGCCTGGCTTTCCCTCAGCCTTCTCCGTTCTGTTCATTCGCATCTGAGTATTGCCTTTTCCTTGGCTATTGATGGCCTTGCCTTCTGCCAGGGCCCTTAAAATTATACTTTGTCAATGTCAGAAACTGCAGAGGGTTTTATTTCTAGACGTACAGCTTATTTTCTAGTCATTTCCTTCTGCACAATTTTCATTTATCGTTTTGGAACATGGTTAAGGGACTCGTGAATTGCTTCTTTGCTCGCTGACTGTCTTTTCCTGAAAATTCTGCAAACTGCCTGGTATGGTGCAGGCCCAGAGCAGAGGCTCTGATGCTGGCGATGAAGAGTTCATCTTCACTAGCCTCAGAATTAGACAGATTTTCCCCAGGCCATGGGAGAAGTAGAAAGGAAAGAACAGCAGCACCCTGGGTGTAGCCTTGAGAGCAGAGCCAGGAGGTCCGTCAGCGTCGCAGCCGCCAAGGCTGTCCTTGTAAGACTGGCTTGACCTAGAAAACACTTCCTCAGCATTGGGGGCGGGGGGATCCCAAAACAAAACAAACAAACAAACAAGAAACCTGTCTCTTGGCTGGAGAGATGGCTCAGTGGTTCAGAGTACTGGCTGTTCTTGCAGAGAACAGGTTCCATTCCTAGCATCTACATGGTAGCTTGTGACCACCTGTAACTCCACTTCCAGAGCACCCAATGCCCTCTTGCGCCCTCCAAGGGCACCAAGCATGCACACAGACATATGTGCAAGAAAAACACCTATGCACAGTGTTTTTAACATTTTAACATTAAAAATGTGTCCTGCTAAGATCATAGAACATTTTTATTTTAAATGTAAGTAGTTCCAAGACTAAGTACAGTTTAGAGTTCCATTACCATGGTCTCATGAGGAGGGGATGTAGATGTGTGTACATGCATGTGCACATGTGTGTGGATGCCAGAGGTTGGTATCATGTCTTTCTCTATCTCCATTCATTTTGAGTCAGAGTCTCTCACTCTGCTCGAAGCTCAAGAGGGTTAGACTAGGTGGCCAATGAGTTTTAGGGGTCTGCTTAGCTTTTCGTGTGTGTTTCGGGGATCTCAATTCAGGCCCCCTGCTTTCATGGCAGGCACTTTACCAACTAAGTGAGCATCTCCTGAGCCCCAGCTGATACTTCTTAGGGCCCTGGATAAAGGGAAGGTTGTCCTTCAGACATCGCTGACAAGAATCAAACAGCTCATAAATGTGGCATTTGCTGCTTCGTTCTGAGGTGCCATCTTGTTCTAATGCCCAGATTGGCCTTGAACTCCTGAGTGTGAGCAGTTTTCCACATCAGCCTTCAGAATAGCCAGCATTGCACAGGTGCACCACTGCCTGTGGCCTTGGGTAGTATTTGTTTTAACCAAGACATACCATTTATTCTGGTTTCGTGCATTAAAGCAGTTTATCTTCAAAGCTGCTTAGTCTAACAACAACAACACAGCCTTCAACTGTGATAGATTGAAAATTAAACTTTATTGCAGATCCCGTGAAGCCTCTTGGCGGCTCCTCACAAGCACCGGTTGATTCACCTTTCCCTGTGAATAGAGCACCAGCCTCTGCCCAGCTGGAAGCCTCCTCCTCAGCAGCGCTACCTCCTTCCTACCAGCTCATCAGCCTCCCGCCACACCCGGACACTCTAGGCCTCCAGGATGACCCACAGGACTACCTCTTGTTGATCAACTGTCAAAGCAAGAAGCCCGAACCCCCCAGGTACATGATACATGCCATCATGTGTGTGTGTCTGTGTGTGTGTGTGAGTGGGTGCATGCATGTGCACATATGTGCGCATGTGTGTGTATACAATTTAAAAGCCTAGCTTACATGACACCATCTCAATAGGCTTACACTGCAGGTTTGTATTATAGATTTGTTAATGATTTCCGTTATCTGGGAGGTCTTTTGTTGATGAAACCGTTTCTGCCATCATGGCTGATCACAGTGTACCTACCAGGCTCTTTGCAAAGAGTCTCGCAGTTTTTGTTACTTGCTTGACAGATGTCAGTGACTTGTGAATGGTGACCTTGCTCCATTTCTTATGTGATTATAAACCAGCCAAGGGTCATCTTTTGTTTCTGAAGAAGGAGAGGAGTACCTACTACTAGAAGATTTTGAAAGCAAACCGATCCCATTGAAGTGAGTGTGCTGTAGTTTTGGATCTGTGTGAAAAACTAATCGCACAGGTAAAATCCCAATATGGCAAATCCTAGAGGCTAAGTGGACTGGGAGGCAATAATGTTTCATGAAATCAGATAGACTACTAAAAGTTATGACCCTCTCAAACCTTTCTCCCCAGACATGAAGCAGTGCTGACCCCCAAGCCTTGATTTTACAGGTTTTTAAGTAGAAATCTATGGAGTGTATGACTGACCCAGAGGGTCCAAAAAGCCTTTCCCCAATGCTTGGTACAGGGGTCATCACCCCCTCCACACACATACCCCGTTCTGTAATCCCAAAGATATTTTAAGTTGGTCATCTTTGGCTTTTGGGAAGTTTGAAGGCATAAAGCCTTGATTTATGACATCAGAGGAGGTCAGAGCACAGTTATTTCACTATTTGAAGAATCAACAGGAAAACAAAAATCAGTAACAGGCCAGTGTCTGCTGCTAATAGCCTGTGACCGTCGTTGACAACACTGCCAGCTAGTATATTTATTCACAGTACGAAAGTGGCAGTGACCTGCATAGTGCACACACAGGATGTTTATAAACCAACGTGGTGAGGAATTTAAGCTTTTTTGTCTGTATAACAAAAATGTTTCTTTTCTCAGTGATAAGAAAGTGATTGTTGATTAGAATAGTATTTGGGAGAATACTTGTTACGTAGAACCTGTAGAGTGTAGTGGCACATGCCTTTAATCCCAGCACTCGGGAGGCAGAAGCAAGCAGATCTCTGAGTTTGAGGCCAGCCTGGTCTACAGAATGAGTTCCAGGACACCAGGGCTACACAGAAAAACCCTGTTTTGAAACAAACCAACAAACCAAAAGAATGTAGAACTCAAACCCCCCAGAAAACGCTTCTGTGAAGCATTCTCTGGGATAGCAGAAGGAGCACGGGAACATTCCACAGATGATTTTGTCTGTTTGTTATAATGGAATTTTACCTGTAAGAGCAAGAAAGCTGTGCAAACCAACACTAGTTACTAGTACCCAGTTCTAACTCAACTCTGCTTGTTTGCTGTGAAGACCGAAGGCTGCACACTTGTGACTTGTCCCTGTGCCACTAACAGAGACTTTGCCTTATGGAGACTCACCGTGACTTTCGGGTGGTGTGTTGTTTCTAAGAAGCCAACGGATCAGTGACAGTGATTAGTGCATTTTCTTTTTATGACCACGCCTTTCATTAATCACTGGTACAACACCATTACTGCTCCAGGAGAAATTGTTCTAGAAATGTCTGCATAAGAGACTTTGTCAGAGCGACAGTTAAATAACAAACATCTCTGAAGTACCCACCCATGCGCGCTATTACGCTAGATGCTGTGAAGATACAAACTGATTCCACAGGACACTGAGATGCAGTCGCCCTGGGAGCTCTCAAGTGAACCTTGTGAAGAAGCCAGAGAGTGTGAGCGGGAAGTACTTACAGATTCAGACATAGGTGGTGTTTGTCACACACTCTCTTTCTACCTGCTGGGACTTAGCTGATACACATGTTCCTCCCGGAAGCCTCTCGTCAGACTCTTAGGCTGAAAAGTCCCTCTGGGTTGGTGGAGTTTTGTTGTTGTCTTTTAACGTTTGTTTATTTATATATATATGTGTTTTTTTATTCATATATGTGGTGGTAGGGTCACCCATACCACAGTGCTTGTGTGTACAGCAGAAGACAAGTCGGAAAGGAGTTGGTTTTCTCCTTCACTGTGTAGGTTCCAGGGACCATCCTCAGGCTTGGTGGGAAAGGCCTTTACCCACCGAGCCATCCTGCCAGCCTTCTCTGGGGCTTTACGGCATACTAGCTAGAGAGTGCCCAAATCTCTGTCTTAGTGTAGTCCTGGAGGTAACTCAGTAGCTCTTCTTTCCCACCACGGGAGTTCAAGCTTTCCTCATGCTTTGGGATCCCACATGCAGACTGAAGGAGGTGCGTATTTTAGAGCTCGCATGGGTACTTGAGGAATTCTACAAGAATAGTTTGAGTATTGTTTTCAAGATGAAAAAAAAAAAAAAGCAGAGTCAGTAAGATAGTTCAGTTACCACACAAGCCGGACATCTTGAGTTCAATTCTCAGAACCTATGTGGAGGTAGAAGGAAAGACCTGACTCTGCAAAGTTGTCAACAGCCCCTGACACACACACACACACACACACACACACACACAAATACCTTTAAGTATTACTGGGAGCCTTGATACTCTGAGCTGGTCTTTGGCCTTTAACAACCTCTAGCAACCTATACAGTTTTCTCTAATTAAATGAATACTGTAAAAGCTATGTTTTGAAAATATTGATTAGTGTTAGTGCAAGTGGGCAGATTGGAAGGGGAGGGTTCTGTGCTGAGGGCATCACAGAGATTTGCCTGAACTTGGAGTAGAGTGGGAACAGAGCAGGGGACAGATAAATGGGAGGGAAGAGGGAAGGGAGTGGGGGAGTACTCAAACTCAGGGCATGAGTGGTGTTAGGGGTCGCAGGGAATCAAGTTTCAAGGATACTGAAGCTAGAGAATCTGAGTGGAGCCACTTTTGTCCATGACAGTCAAAGAGGACAGCTAGTTTATAAAGGAAATGCAGTTTGCACTGGGGCACGTGAGCAGGATAAGGATATTATATCATATAGGGATAAGCAAGCAGAAATAGGACTTTGAAAATAGGGGACTCGGAGTTCGATGAGAAGATGAGAGCTGTCCACGTTCCCTAGAGAAGGTGAAGGGGTGAGAAAGAATCCATCCTCCAATGTAGTGTGCGCAGCTTTGGTGGCCATTTCTAAGTAGAGACTGAGGGAGGTGCCAGCCCCTGAGCAAAGGTACTGCGTGACAAAGCTAGAGAGAAGGTAAGTAGTCTAGTATAGTAGGACATCTCTGCCTCAAAGTAGGAGGGGACCCAGGTCAAATGTGACACAGAGCCAGGTGTAACTGAGAAATATACAGGGCTGTAGAGGTGGCTCAGTGGGTAAGAGTGGGTTCAGATCTGGAAGAGGACCCAAGTTCTGTTCCCAGCACCTACTTAGTGCACAGGCACCTGTGACTATGGTTCCTGGGTTCTGATCCCTCTGTGGCCTCCTTGGGTACCTGCCTATGTACACATACATCTATCCATAAATTTAGAAATAGCAATAATTAATATTTTTGCAGGTACTGGAAATATATCCAAAGCAGGATTATCTCAAATGAGATTTCCTATGATTGTTAGGAGTTAGTTAACCCCGTGCCATGTATTTCCTTCCTTTTAATAGCGCAGGCTGAGTGTTTCCAAAGAGAGAAGCCTGATGTCCCCTTGGATGTCCTCTGCAGTTTCCACTTGGCTTTTGGGTTTGCAGAACAGTTTGTCAAGGTTAAAGAGCAATAGATGAACTTTTGGGCGGGTGCCAGGTTTTTTGTTTGTTTGTTTTTGCATGTTCTTGATAGAGAAT
The DNA here is from genome assembly GCA_004026605.1 of Ondatra zibethicus. NCBI lineage: Eukaryota > Metazoa > Chordata > Mammalia > Rodentia > Cricetidae > Ondatra > Ondatra zibethicus. The sequence goes on from PVIU01016497.1 coordinate 12,482, forward strand.
GCTTTCCTTGTGTCTGTTTGGAGTTCTGTGGTGTCTGATTAGTGCTGAGGAGTGTGTGTGTGTGTGTGTGTGTGTGTGTGTGTGTGTGTGTTTCCTTGATGCAACTGGGCATGGGCAAGTATAGGATGGGAATTATTGACACACTTCTGGCAGTTTGGCAGTGGTGGTTTTGTTGGTTTGTAATTATAAGCAACTAAAACTAAAGAATATTTATGCTTCCTGAGTCTTATGGATCATAAAAAAACAATCTAACAGAAAAAACATACTTTGTTTGCTGAGCTATAGTATGTGTGTCCAAAGTGAATCTGTCTCTCCTGACTGTTTTATTTTTGACATTCCCAATTGTATCCAGAACCCACGCCGACTCTGCAAAGCCCACCCCTTCCGAGACAGACTGTAATGACAACGTCCCTTCCCACAAGACTCCTGCTTCCTCCCAGAGCAGACACGGAATGAATGGCTTTTTTCCGCAGCAAATGCTGTATGACCGCCCGCCATCCCGGGCTCCATCCGTCTCTGTGGACTCCAGCCTCTATAACCTGCCCAGAAGTTATTCCCATGACGCGCTACCAAAGGAGTCTCCATCAAGCACTGAGGCGGATGGAGAGCCTTACATCTTCAATACCCTGTCTGGGGCTTCAAGTGTAGAAGCTCAGATGAGACATGTGTCCATCAGTTACGACATTCCGCCAACACCTGGGAACACCTACCAGATTCCACGGACATTTCCAGAAGGCACCTTGGGACAGTCATCAAAGCTGGACACCATTCCTGATATTCCCCCACCTCGGCCACCAAAGCCGCATCCAGCTCATGACCGGTCTCCTGTGGAAATGTGTGGCGCCCCGCGTGCAGCTTCAGACACCGACAGCAGTTACTGTATTCCTGCAGCAGGCGTGCCGCCATCCCGGAGTAATACCATTTCCACCGTGGATTTGAGCAAGCTTCGGAAAGGTCAGCTCCAGCAGGTTCTTCTCTGTCAGGGGTCAAGCCTGGCTTTCTGATGGGTTAGAGATATGGCTCAATAGGTCAGAGCCTTTACTGCCCAAGCAGAGGGACCTAACCTCAGATCCCAGTGCCCTCTCAAGTTTCTAGCCTTGACAATAGAGTGGTTCAGGACCCGACATCCCCCTCTCGTCTCCACTCACTGTGAAGGCACACAGGCAAATGAACCCACATGTGCACATATACCACATTCATTCAGACATGTACATGCAGGAAAACCCATTTTCCTCAGTAATTGCCCCTTTCTATATAGTGTGGTGTTAAAGGGTATTTATCTCTCTTCTTCTGTAGCCCTCAGCTCCCACACATATAGCCATGATATGAGAGTCAGTACATCCCTAAAGGGTGTGTCTGCCTGCCTGCCTGCCTGCCTGCCTGCCTGCCTGCCTGCCTGCCTGCCTGCCTGCCTGCCTGCTCAGTTAGAAAAGACCTGGATCATCTATGCCTGGAAATGTATGATCATATGCCTCCCGCCTTCTAGGACTTCTGCAGAAGTGGGCTATCTGAACAGAAGTAGTCCTGGCTATGTTCTTGCCTGTGACCATGTGCCATCATGGCCACTTCTGTGTCATATCTCTTGGGTTTTCCCCCTTGCCTCCTCTATCAGCAGTTTTTATGTTTTTGACTTAATAGGAAATGACACTGTTCAAATCAAACCATTATACTGTTCCTGCTTTTCAGTCTTTAGAGCATCGAGTGTCCTCCCTGTCCATTTCTGCTGACTGTGGAGCGCTTGTCTTACTCCGTCTTGTAGAGCCTGCGAATACAAACTGGAGACTTTGGGAGTGGGGAATATGTCTGCCTTATTCTCCAAGAGTCTTAAGTTCTGGTACAGTTGAATGCATGTGTTGAGCATATTGTCCCCAGGTCCCTTACCTTTCTTTCCTCCCTTCTCCCTGTTCCTGTTGGTTCCCTTGATATCCTAGGGAGTTTGTTTCTGCTTTCATGTTACATACAATTTTGTATGTCAGTGTAAAATCTAGTGACCATAAAACATGTTTGTTTTTATGAGATTTATATAATTCTCTTAATATAATTATCTCAAGTTGCATTCATATTCTTGCAAATGAATGACGTTGTTCCTTGTTTCATTCATTTTGGTTTTTTTTTCCTTTGTTTATTCATTTGTGATGTGTAGGAGGGCAGAGGACACCATTCGGGAGTCAGTTCTCTCCTTCTACCATGGGTCCTAGGGAACAACTCAGGTCCTCAAGCTGAGCAGGGAGTGCTTTATTTCCTGAGCCATCTGGCTAGCCTAAACTCCTTCCACTCCCCTGCTGGTGGACACTTAGCCTAGCTGTTGTGAGCAGGGCTGCAGGAACACACTGATGTGCAGGTCTCGGATCCATGGCTCTGAACACTCGGGAGTGGTGTAGCTGCACCACACAGTAGCTATGGTTTGACTGACTTCTGTTTTTAGGGAACTTCCATACTGGCTTCCACAGTAGCTGCTCTAGTTTATGTTCCCTCCAGCAACATTTAAAAGCCCTCTTTTTGTCCTCATCCTTGCCAGCACTTGTTGTTTTTTGTTTGTTTTTGTTTAATGACCAACATTCTGACTGGGGTAAGGAGGAATCTCAGTGTAGTTTTAATTTGCATTTCTGTGACAGCTAGTGAGGCTGAACAGGTTTTTGTGTGTTAATGGCCATTTGTATTCCATCCTTTGTGTACTAGATATTCCTTTAATTAGCCCATTTATTGACAAGGTGAGTGGCTCTCAGCCTTCATAATGCTGCCACCATTTAATACAGTTCCTCATGTTGTGTGACACCGACCCCCCCACACACCGCAAGCATAAAATTACCTTCGATGCTACTTCCTAATTGTAATTTTGCTACTGTTACGGATCATAAGGTAAGTATCTGTGTTTTCCGGTGATCTTAGCAGACCCCTGTGAAAGGCTCATTTGACCCTAAAGGGAACGAGACCCACAGGTTGAGAACTGCTGGGCTAGGTCTTTTGTTCTTGTTGTTGGCTTGTTTGTTTGTTTTTTGGGTTTATTCTTGGTATCAGTCCTCGAGTTGTGTAGCTGGCAAAGACTTTCTCCCTTCTCCCGTTCTCTAGGCCATCTCTCTATTCCATCAGCTTTTCCCTCTGCTCTACAGAAGCATCCTACCTCCTGCGGTCTCATTTGTCACTTGCTGGTTCTGGGGACTTAGTGTCCTTGCCTCCAGGCACACCAGCAGTCTTTCCCTAACTTTTTCCTCCAGCGACTAAAGAGTTTCAGGTCTTTTTTTTTTTTTTTTTTTTCCGAGACAGGGTTTCTCTGTAGCTTTTGGTGCCTGTCCTGGAACTAGCTCTTGTAGACCAGGCTGGCCTCTAACTCACAGAGATCTGCCTGCCTCTGCCTCCCGAGTGCTGGGATTAAAGGCATGCGCCACCACCGCCCGGCTCAGAGTTTCAGGTCTTACAGTAAGGTCTTTGATACACTGGGAGTTGATTTTTGCAGGATAAGCTACTGGGATCTAGATTCATTATTGTACAGGTAGATATCCAGTTTTCCCAGCACTCTTTGTTGAAGAGGCTATGTTTTCTCGCGTGTATTTTTGGCATCGTTGTAAAAACCATCAGGGGCTGTAGCTGCCTGGGGTTATATCTGGGCATTCTTAGCTCATTGATCTACCTGTCTGGTTTTGTGCTACAATCATTGTTTCTCTAAGATTTTTAAAATTTTAAAATTAAAAAACAATGTTTTGGGTACACAGACCCTGGGAACTGTGCGTTAGCATTTCTGTGTTTTGTGGTAGAGTTGTCTAGCTTGCAAAAAAGCCAAAGAATTAATATACCATAAAAATATTTTTATCAGTTTGCGTTCAGCCTTCCAATGCCAATTTCAAATTTCTGCTCCTTCCTTCTTCCCTCCCTGCCATTCTCCCTTCCTCCCCTCCCTCCCTCCCTGCCATTCACCCCTCCCCTCTCTCCCTGCCATTCTCCCCTTCCCCTCCCTCCCTTCCTTTCTTCCTGCCACAGGATCTCAATGTAGCCCTGATTTCACTGTGTACCTGAGAATGACCTGAACTCCTGATCTCCTGCCTCTGCCTCCTCAGTGCTGAGGTTGTAGGTATGACCCACCACACATGGCCTTCTAACTCTCTTTCCAAAGAGGCTATAACCTACTTATGTCAGTGAAATGTTAGGCTCAAGGTGGCTCAAAATGGATACCATTTCTTTTCTCCATCTTTAGATAACTTTTCTCATGCCAGGCTTGGACATTCGGTTGCTGTCAGTCAGGTCGTGATATTGGCAAACATCTCAGTGTGTGTTTAATGTGCTAGTTCCAGAGCCTGTCTGACGAGTGTCCCTTCGAGGGTGAAGAATAATGTGTGCGTGGACAAGCGTGAAGCGCAGAGCACCTGCAAACTGGCAAAGTGGGAACCAAAGCTGACAGGTTTTTTTCTTAATTCCAGACGCTAGTTCTCAAGACTGCTATGATATTCCACGCACCTTTCCCAGCGATAGATCTAGTTCCCTGGAAGGCTTCCATAACCAGTCTGTAAGTATTGACGGTGGCATTGTCTGAATCTTCATACTTAGTACCCAAAACTCTGAGACCATGAAATGAAACTAACGATAGATCCCTTATGGGCAGATGTGATAACTGTGTCTTTATGTGTGTCAGTGACTTTGCTTATTAAGAGAAATGTATGTGTGTTTTAGAAAATCAAAACTGTGTTGACAGTGGGCAGTGTCTCAGGTGAAGAGCCGGATGAAAACTATGTCCCCATGAACCCCAACTCGCCACCACGACAATCCAGCAGCTTTACGGAGCCAACTCAGGAACCAAATTATGTGCCAATGACCCCTGGGACATTCGATTTTTCTTCATTTGGGATGCAAGTCCCTCCCCCTGCTCATTTGGGCTTCAGGTCCAGCCCAAAGACCCCTCCCAGGAGGCCAGTTCCTGTTGCTGACTGTGAACCACCCCCAGTGGATAGGAACCTCAAGCCAGACAGAAAAGGTAAGGAGACTGTGGCAAGTAGAAGGGTAAGGGCGGGGTGCAGTTAGGGCTGCCTGTAACCATACCTAAACATGGAACTAACGAGGGAACAGTCTGAAGTCATAATACAACCTGGGTCCTAAAGTACAGAAATCCTGCTATTTGTGAATGAATATTTCCAGGTCTCCTCAATCTAGAAAAGAGGTTACAAGCTAAAATATCCAGAGTGATGGTAGCAACAGGCCACCATTTGGATTGTTTGTCCCAAAGCATGTAGGTGGAACATCTGACTCCCAACTGACTGTCCCCATGCACTGACATGTGACTGTCACACATGTCAAGAGTGACCTGAAATCCAGAGGTTTATGTGTATAGCCTCCTGATTGTTTTTTCTTGTTGTTAATGTCTGCCAGCTATTTTGCTTTTTTAAAGAATTACAAGCCAAACCTAGCTCTAGATATGATCTTCCCTTGCTATTTTATATAGTATCTAATTAGATTAAGGTGCATTATGACACACTTGATTGATTATTTAACAATAGTGATGATGTCTGTATAATCTTTTCCCACATCATAACTTTAAAAAAAAAGAAGAAAAAAAAAAGTCTGCTCTGGCTCGGATAAGCAGATGCTCCAGTAGCGGTTAGTCTGTCCTAAGGAAAGTTGGGCTCCGAAGCAGCAGAGCGTGTTAGGCCTGGTCCTCTTCTTCAGAGGAAGCTTCTCAGCCCCTTTGGGTAATGTTTCCTCAAGTTTTAAAAACTTGGGTGCAAGCCAGACATGGTGACCAATGCTTTTCATCCCAGTGCTTGGGAGGCGGGCAAATTTCTGTGATCCAAAGCCATCTGGTCTATGTAGTTCCGGGTCAACCAGAGCTGCATATTAAGACTCTGTCTCAAAAACAAAACAAAGCAAATTTAGAATAAGCCTTTTAAGTACAACCCACTGTGCTCAGCACACCACTTGCCTGCCTTAGTCTTCATAAGCAACTGAAGTTAGAGTCTGTGAGGCGCGATGGGCTCCTAGCTCCTTGCTAGGACATTTGCAAAGCCACGTGCCATCTGTAGCTTTTTCAGAACATGTAATGTTTATGCAAACTTCTTGTTAACCAGGGCTTTAATCATTAACACTAATTATGTTGTAGTTGTGGGAAACCGAGGCTGGGACAGACTATTTCAAACTAAAGCCTTTGGTTTTATTTTTACATAATATAAACGTATTTATGCTGAAATCGTATGGCAGCCTGTGGTCTTCACCCTGTGTGCTTGTCTTGTGGGCGTCTCTGCATCCACTCTGGTCTCTTGTTTCTCTTTCCCTCCCTGTGCTTTCTGCCTTGACTGGGTTCTGCTTTCACGAGCTTTGGCCTGCAGCGCCTCTCTGTGGCCTCAGTTCTACGCCTGAATCCCTTCTGTGCCCTTACCCTGCCTGCATCTGCTTCTAATTGCCTCCTCCATCATTAGAGACTTCAGATTGGCTAAAGATCACTGGAGTGGTCCAGGTTCTCTGGTCACACCTGGCTGGGGAGCCGAGCTCCTGCTGCGGCAAATGCTCACCGTCTGTCTCACCCATAGCCTCCCAGCTCCCCAGCCTTCCTGATCATGGTCTGGAGTTGTTTGGAAAGGGTCCGAGTGCCGCAGGCTTTTTGTCCGTTTTGTTTGCCTTTGTCTTTAACTCAATGAGAAATCTCACTAATTGATTTCTTCTTGGCATAAAGCGTAAATGAACATGAAGAGATCCATAATTGGACCGCAGGTCACTGAAAGATCAGTCCACGAACCGTAGACACCAAGTATTGAGATCCTTTTTAAAACATTAAACCAGCGTGTTATTTCCCTGTGGTTAGTTCATGCTAGCGGCAATCTCTGCTTTTTAACCCCCAGCTTAGGAGTTGTGTTAGCTTTAGGCTCCATAAATGTAGAGATGGGGTGGAGGGGGAAAGGCAGAGGTTCTAAATCTGACATTGCTGGTATGCCTGTATTATTATGTAGTGTCTTAGGTCTGTTTCATACTGTGACATATACTATCCTATTAACTACATATTTGGACAGTAATACCTCCCACTGAACAGAGGGGAAGGACCAACCTCTCTAATACCCAGGACATTGAGTGCCTCGGGTCTTTATATCAACCTGAAGTGACTTTACCATAGAATAGGACAAAGTAAGTTTGGAGCACTTCTGGAGGCTGTCATTCTTCTAAAAGTTAGGCAAGCTTAAAAAAGGAGAGAGCTGGGTGTGCAGCCAGCGTGTGAAGGTTCTGACCCCACTCCCAGCACAACACCCTGACTTTGTTGACCAAATTATTTTTTTTGACATATTTGATTAGATACATGATGAGCTGAGAAAGAGCGGCCAGGGCAACATCCAGGCACAGTTTTAGCAAAATATTAAAGAAGCTATTGAAATCATAGTATCAGTGAAAGGGGTTTTTGCTTTTCTTTTGTACTCTTGTAGCCTTAATCCCAATCAATAGGATTCCTAGAGGAGGCCTAGGAAAGTTTTTACTGGGATACTTTGTCAGCTCACCCTGGGAAGGTCTAACTGTTAAGAAAAGTTCAGTTTAGGAGCTGGAGAGATGGCTTAGAAATAAGAGCACTGGCTGCTCTTCCAGAGGTCCTGAGTTCAATTCCCAGCAACCACATGGTAACTCACAACCATCTGTAATGAAATCTGGTGTTCTCTTCTGGTGTGCAGACATACCTGCAGGCAGAACTCTGTATACATAATAAAATAAATAAATCTTTAAAAAGAAAAGAAAAGCACTGTTTAAAACCCGCGATTCCAAGCCTGGCGGTGGTGTGAACGCCTTTAATCCCAGAATTCAGGAGGCAGGCAGATCTCTGAGTTGGAGGCCAGCCTAGTCTACAGAGCAAAATCCCAGAACAACCAGGGCTACAATGAGAAACCCTAGGTAAAAAATCAAATGATAATAATAATAATAACATTAAAAAAAACAAGAAAAGATGGGGTTGGAAAGATGGCTCTTGAAGAGGACAAAAATTCAGTCCCAGCACCCATGTCCAGAGCTCTCCCTATAGCTTCCAGGGGATCCAAACCCTCTTTTAGCTTCAAGGGAACCCCATGCTCACACATACACATATCTCCCCTGACGTGCATGTAACTAAAGATGAAAGAAATTACTGGGCGGTGGTAGCACACTCCTTTAATCCCAGCACTTGGGAGGCAGAGGCAGGTGGATCTCTGTAAGATCGAGGCCAGCCTGGTCTACAGAGTGAGTTCCACGACAGCCAGGGCTAGAGTGAGAAACTCTGTCTCAAAACAACAACAAAAAACCCAGATTCCAGCCGGATGGGTCTAGCTCAAGGGACAGACACAGACGGATCTTTCTAAATTTAAAGCCAGCCAGGGCTACACAGTCTCAAAACACTAAAGAAGACAAATTCAAAGCTGAAATTGCAACCTAACAACAAAGTTTATTCTTGACCGTGTGCACTGGGAGCACATGTCTCATTTGGCCATGAGAGTCTTCTCACTGTTCATAGCAACAGGTGAGTGTTTTAGCTGTTAATTCGTTAACGCCAAATAAATGATTGAGCTGTTATGTCAGCGTCTCTTACTAACTAACTTATGAGAAACTCACTCAGTTCCTCTTAGAGCCTCAACCAACTGGTTTTTTGCAATTGCTTTCTTTGGAAGAGTCTGTGACAAACAAGTGACAGTCTAGTCTTGTTTATGCCCCAGTCCTAGACATCAGCTGTCATAGTGTATACTACTGGCCAGTTTTGCAAATGCTCCCGACTGATTGAAGCTGCAGAAGTGCAGACACCTGATGTGTGGCCTTCGTGGTAGCTCAGTGTTCACTGTCCTTTTCTGGGGTGTTTCTTTTGAGCCACGTGTTCCATGCATTGAATAAGGAGCACTTTAATCGTATTGCTAGGAGGCACCAGAGAAGCAGAAAAGTCACCAGAAGCACAAAGCAGAACAACTGGAGCAGCTGTGAAGCCTTTGTTTTCCTAATGTGGATGCTGGGACTCAAAACCAGTCCTCTGCAAGAGCGGCCAGTGCTGTATTGACTGATCCATCTCTAAACAGTAGTTAATCCTAAATCAGACTGGAGATAGCCCTTGTCATGGCTTTAGGGGAATAAATGTGAACTCTATTCTTATAGCAGAGCCTCACTAGCCGGAAACAGTTTTCCCTGTGTAATAGTTGTCGTTCTTACATTATTGCACTCCTCCTTACACTATTCAAACAAGCACAGATGTTTTCTTTCACAGCTATGCCTCAGGTACCTGCTGAAATCAGCCTTGATTTTTGGGGGTGCCCACTGGAAATAATAGCGTAACTTTAGAAGAGTAATAATGTAGCTATGTTATTATAAGCTAATTCAGGACGTTCTCGTGTAGCATTGAGTTTATGTAAGAACTACCTTGTAAGATACCATTAGTACGCAGGGCTTTTCAAAAGGAACTGCACCTGTGTGTTTGAAGAAAGCGTGGCCTACGGTAGTGCGCTGAGCACACTGACTCTGAGAGGCAAATGTTTTCTGATAACAATGTTTGTTTTTCCCCCCACCTCTATTCATGTAGTGTATAGAGGCCAGAGTCAGCGTGGGGTGTTTTTCTCAATCGCTCTCCACTTCATTTTTGAAGGCAGGGTCTCTCACTAAACCCCGAGCTTCCTGATTCAGCTAGCCTGACTGCCCAGCAAGCTCCAGGGATCCTTACCACCCTACTCTCTCACCCCCAACCCCACACAGGGATCCTCACCACCCCACTCTCTCACCCCGTACCTCCATGCTTCCTGATTCGGCTGGCCTGGCTGCCCAGTGAGCTCCGGGGATCCCCTTGTGTAGTCCTCCCAAACCCCAACTCCTCAGCACTGAGGTTGCAGGGGTACAGCACTCTGCCGGGGGCTCACTTGAGTGCTAGAGATGAGGTCCTGGAGCGAGCTTGCACAGCTTGGTACTGATTGAACTGTCTCCTTGGTGCCTAGTTTTATTTTATTTACGTAACAAACCAGAGTGATCCTCATTGTGAAGGCAGTGTCTGTGCGGTATTTTAAACACAGTTGAGATGACCCACTGTGCAAGTAGAATAGCCATGGTAAGGGTTCCGGATGGAGATAAGAAAGTGAACCCTCAGCCTGCACTCACAAAATTCCAATTCTGTTGGCACTGCCACCATCCTTGTGACTCTTAGCAGCCCCTCCTTCCTCAGTGACAGTTTGAGTCTTTGTTCTAATCAGACCTTCACTCAGGAGCTTGGAGAGGGTTAGGTGAGCTCAGGCAAGCCCTGGCTACCGGAAGTCCTCAGTACATGTCTGCTGTTGGTTGGTAAGGGCCATCGTGCATCCCAAGGCAGTCTTATAAAGTGTGATTTAGTGAGCTTTGTGGAGGGACAGGGAGGAGGGACGTTGATTCTTGAAGCAGTGAGAGCACGGAGAAAAGGGCAGAAATGTGAGTGTCGCACCTGCAAAGCACTTCGTGACCAGTGTGGTGAGGTGGGTGTCCGCAGTACGCTTCTGTGGCAGACTGTCCACTCCATGTTGTCTCCAAAAACCATCTCAGGTCTGGGGTGATCATGGAAAGTAGGTGGTGCCCGTTGTACTGTCCTACGCAGCAGGGCCTCGGTGCCTCGTTTCAAGGCCAGCCTGGTCTAAAGAGTGCGGTCCAGGACAGCTAGAGCTACACAGTGAGACCCTCTCTCGAAAGCCAAGCAAACAAAATAGAAACCCAAATAGTAAACTCGTTCTAATTTTTCTTCCTCTAAGCATACTTTTGTTTTGCTTGCCTCAATAAGATGTTAATAGAAGAAATTTAAGGGGACGTAGATGGGAACTTTTTCTGCTTTACTAATTTGAAACTGGTCCCTCCCAGAAAAAAAAATATATGAAACAAAAACACAGGGGGGAAACATTAAAACAAAATAATTTCCTAGATAGCTAAGCATTTAATAAGTCCAGCAGCCATCAGGACACTCCCAGTTATCAGATCCTTGATGATTCTGTTTTGTCTGTGAACACCCTGGCCCGTTTGTCCTGGTAGAAACAGGAGAAGGGACATCTGAAGACTGATATCCTATTTTTTAAGGCAGAGTATTTTTTAAAGAGTGTCACCACTTTTCATAACCAAGATCATTCTGGGCAGGAGCCACCAGGCCTGAGCTCACACAGGCTCTCATCCCCCTGGGTGACCTGTTCCTTCTATTTTAATGCCTCTCAGTTAATAGTTCTCTCTTCCCTAACATGTTTAGTCCAGATGCACTGCTCAAAGGAGCCAGACTTCTCATATAGCTGTGAGGTTTTGAGCCCCTGTGCTGACCCTGCTAAGGCTGTTGGCTTGGAGGTATGACCCATTAAGTACTGGACAGCAATTGCAGACAGTTGAAGTATGGAGCTACAGAAATGTGAGAAACCAGAGCAAGACAGCAGCCATTATTTAACCACAAACACAGATAACATTTGGAGAGTGCAGCTTGGCATAGTGGCTCATGCCTTTCGTTAATCCCAGCATCAGGAGGCAGAACCATGCAGACCTCTGTAAGGTCAAATCTAGTCATTATTTACATAATGAGTTTCAGGACTGTGTAGGGAGACCCTGTCTTAAACAAACAAACAAAGACTTGGAGAGTACTGAGGAGGAAAATTCAGGAACAAAATAAAACTACAGTTGGCCCTTCTGACAACCACTGGGTGAACAACACACCAAAGGTAACACCAACAGCAGTTTGGATGGTTACATATTAGGCCCTCCATGTGCCAGCGGTCTGTGGTGTTCAGACAGGTGATGTCCACGCCACATCCGTATATACTCAGAGTAGTAACAGTTCTACATCCAAGAACAGTCCTGCGCACCTCTCTGCTTCATTTGAGTAGATTGACGCCATGTGTGACCATGGAATCTAGAGAGCTGTGAGATCGCAAGCTGAGCTGGAGAACAATACTGAACTCGAGTGGATGCGCCACCCGGGTGTCTGTAGAGGAACACAAACAAGTAAAGGCTGCACCCTGAGCAGCGGGAAGCCTGAGGAAGCCGCTCGTCATATCCATTGCGTTGTCTAGTTCTCTAAGACATGTTACAAGAAATGCTAACATGGCACACGGTCTTCCTCCTTGTCCTCAAGAAAAGAAGGCTAAGCAGCTGGTTGTCCCTTTCCCGACCCTCTCTGTCCCCGGTGCCTGTCACGCCGTAGCATGCAGCTTCCTCCGTTTCATTGTACTGAGCATGAATCGTGTCTAGCAAGTTGGAATGGTTTTCACTAACAAGTTTTTGTTTGTGCTTTTATTATGTCACATTTCTGCACATGGCTCTGAGGCTTTTTTTTTTAACAGAATCCATTTTCAAATTTAAAAATAACATCATAATAAGAGAGTCTTCTTTTTACCAATTAGGTCAGAGTCCTAAAATTTTAAGACCCAAACCCCATGGTTTAGAGCGAACTGATTCACAAACCATAGCTGACTTTGCTACAAGAAGAAAGGGTATGTACCTACTTGGGGCATTGGGAATCTATTTATTTTTATATATATATTTTTTTGATTCAGAAGAAAGAAGGAAAAGGGAAAGGGGAGCTTTAGTGGTTCTGCTGTTGCAAGCTGCTTCCCAGTGTGTTGTCTCTAAAGAGAATGCAGCTTGTGTGAGCCTCTGTTCCGATGGCCAGAGGCAGTGTGGGGACCATTTGATTACATGTCCGCTGTAGTCAGCCTTGTCTCTGCATTATCCCTTAACTTTCTAGGCGGCAGCACGCTGTTTCGCCTTTGCTCACGGGCTGCTGTGAGCCCCAGTTGTCTCCTGTCTTTGTATATGTATGTGTTTCCTCTTCTGAAATATAATAAAAAGTAGTTTCAATGTTTTTCCCATGGCGTAACTTAGAAATTGACAGCTGAACTCTTCTTCACCTCTTTTTTTTTTCCTCTTAAAAACCCCTGCAACTGGATCTTCAGACAGTTGTGAGCTGCCATGTGAGTGCTGGGAATTGAACCCGGGTCCTCTGGAAGAGCAGTCAGTGCTCTTAACCACTGAGCCATCTCTCCAGCCCCTTCTTCACCTTTCTATGTAAAATAAAAATAAATAAAGGAAACTTGAAGAAAAATCACCTTCATTCAGCCAATATGCTGAAGGTTTCTATTTTAAGGATATGACTGGGTAAAGCTCTTAACTCAGATTCAGTAACCGTCTTCTTTCTGCTTGAGCTGTGAGCCCATGCGATCTGGAGCTTTGAAATGACTACCTGTGCTCTCATGGTATGTGTAAAATAGTTGATTAAGATTACATATTTTTGAACAAGTTGATGATCCTTTGGTTTGGTATTTAGCGAAGTTTCCGGTGCTTTCAGCATGTCATTTTACGTGTGTTGCTGTCTGCTGATGCTTCAGTAGTGGAGAACGAGTTTTACACAGATGCTTAAATCCCCTGCCCCCGAAGATTAAATTTTTAAAACAATGGTTTAATGAGAATAGTGCCCAGCAACTTTAAAGGAATTCATACTTTTACATCCTCATTTAATTTCTATCTACAAGGTGTGTATTCGCATTAAGAAATAACATATAGTCGTAGTTTGGACCTTGAGCTGACTGACGGTCATGCATCAAGAAGTTTTAGCTTTTGTCCCTGAGCATTTAACTCTGTCGCTGCAGGCCTTGTTGTCATGTGTAAGATAGTCTCTGCCTGCCAAGTATAAACTGTGAAATTGGGAGGATCTTGTCTGGTTCTTGAGGTTTTATGCACCCAGACCTTCTCTTCTCTTTCTTTCTAGCCAAGCCAGCACCTCTGGAAATAAAGCCCCTGCCAGAGTGGGAAGAGCTGCAAGCCCCAGTCAGGTCTCCCATCACCAGGAGCTTCGCTCGGGAGTAAGTGTTCTGCTCACACACAACGTTTGGACAGCAGGACAATTAAAATAGTCTGTTTTATGAAATAACTTTATAAAATGCCTATTTCAAGAGCAATAGGTCAAACAACAGCCTGGAGAAGCTCCCCTGCCAAGGTTCTACAAAGTCAGAACTCTCACGTGTCCAGTGTGTAACTATAAACCGGCCAGTGGTCTAGAAAGGATGCATGTTATCGCTTAGGTTTATACTGAGTGACTGGACGGCTCTTCCTCATGTTCACGGTGGTCTTTCCTTAGCTCCTCTAGATTCCCCTTGTCCCCTCGGCCGGGTTCTGTGCACAGCACGACGTCGAGCAGTGACTCTCATGACAGTGAGGAGAGCTACGTCCCCATGAACCCAAACCTGTCCGGCGAAGATTCGGTATGCACAGTCCTCGTTCCTCTCTCCCTGTGGAACCAGTACAGCTTAAACCGTGCTGACCATCTGCACGCTTCTGCCCTCCCATCTTTCTGTCTATGCCTAAACAATCCAAGGCTCCCTTCAAAGTACTTTTTCTCTTTTAAGTCCTATCCTAGTCTAATGCCAGCCGCGGTCAAGTTGTTCTGCGTTACCGTTGTAAATCATTGAAAATCATGAAGGGTTTTCTGCCAGCTCTGCACTGTTGTAACGAATTCCTGAGACAACTAGCTTATAAAGAGAGAAGGCTGGTTTGTTTGTTTGTTTTTGAGACAGGGTTTCTCTGTGTAGCTCTGGAGCCTGTCCTGTAACTCACTCTATAAACCAGACTGACCTCAAACTCACAGAGATCTACTTGCCTCTGACTCCAGAGTGCTGGGATTAAAGGCGGGAAAGGCATGCACCGCCATGCCTGGCTGAGGAGGTTTATTTATCGAGTGCTGAGTGTCTGTGGTTGCTCATTTTGTTGCTTTGGGCCTGTGGTGACACAGGGCTGTGGCAGAGCTACTGCCTCCTTACCTGTATCAAAGTGAGAAAGAGCCAAGATCTCACACCCTCTTCAGGATGTGACCCCAGTGACATAAATAAAGACCCCCCCCCACCTCTTGAAGATACCACCACCTCTCAGTAGTGCCATTGTGAGGCCAAGTCTTCCCACACATCACCCTTTGAAGGGCATTTCACATCCACACTCTAGGCGCTCACAGCTGTTCCAGCTGTAGTTCATTTAAAACATCCCCAGCTGTAGTACAATGAAATCCTCCAGGCCCGGGTTATGACAGGCGTCTGGGAGAACTGTCTTATGCAGAAGGTCTCTGATGATTTTTCAGTTCAACTAAAGGAAGGACTAGAAAGAAAAGCATTATAATCAGGAGTCAAACTGAGGAAATAAAATTAAGAATTGTGTGTGCCTTATGACCTTAAGGCAGGAAAGTACTTTGGTATGTCTAGTATGTTCAAACAAGCATGAGCTGGGGCTGGAGAGATGACCCAGCAGCCAAGAGCACCGGAGTTCAATTCCCAGCACCCACTTCAGATGGTTCATGGCAGAAACTCTACCCGCAAGGGATCTTGTGCCCTCTGCTGGTCTCTGTGAGTCCCCGCACACACATGCACACATCCACATGCAAAGACATACAGATACAGTTGGTTTTCTCTATTAAGTGGAAATAGCTGTGTGACAGGTACAATCGAAAAGTCAACTGTGTCCTTTCAAGCTCCTCATGCCGCCAGCTGCCAGGACTCAGTGGCCCACATGGCCCTTCATTAGAAAAGAATGTGGTTGTTAAGATTCCTCAGAACTCTTAACTGTTGTAACACAGTGTGTTGACGGAAATTCACAGGATCTAACATGCTTTGGGATTTATTAAACCAGTATAAACTAATTAATAGTCTCCAAAATGTTAGGACAGATTCCTACTACATCTGATTTGTGTGTAAAGATCAGTCACACATTCATCAAATGAACCCTTAATAGGTTGTCAAAAATTTGAGTCATGGTCCAGCACTACTGCCATAAATGTTGTTAGATGATAACAAAAAAATCAGTCGATTCTGTATATTTCTTAGAACGTTAGAAAAACCTAGCACTCTTGCTTTATTTTGTTACTTCATGTGCATAGTGCTTACAGTGAGTCTTAGAATCTTGGAATTTCTCTAAAACCCGTGTGGGGGAAATCCTGGGTGAAAGGCTAGTGTGGAGATGGGCTGTTCTCCACTAAGGCTGCAGCAAGAGCCCATAGACTTCCTTTCAGAAGCCGAATGTCAGCCCCACGTTGAGATGAGAAAGTCCAGCTCTGCTGTTAATTGGACAGAGAGTTCAGCTAGGAGTGCTGACCAGTCCTCTGAGGAACAGCTAACTGCAATTAACTGTGCAGGAACCAGGAATTTATGTATCACTCTTATAGCTTAAAATACTGTAGAAACTGCCCCAGCCAGGAAAGGTGAAATGTGTGTTTGCACTGGTCACCTTCAGACAGAGTGTTACCCACACTCCAAGCTGAGAGTTCCGTCCTAGAGGGAAAGAATTGTGATTGCGTTTTGGGGTTTTGTTCTTTTCATAACTTAGGAGAAGGGGCGTGCCCGCCATTTTAACTGGGCATCCAGGTGCTCCCCACCTGTGAGCTGCGCCGTTGCTCCCACAGTCCTTGCCAGAGTCTGTGTCCACTGCTGCAACTCAAGCGTCTTTGCTCTCAGTGCCGCCCTCTGTCTTTGCTGCCTGATTTTAGAGAGTCCTTTCATCATGCAGTTCCTTTGATGACAGGAAGAGATCAGGCTGAGAGAGTGGGGTCCTTACCTGAAGAAAGTGCAGTCATGATCCATTGCTTTACCTGACATACTCGGAATTATCTTTCTCCAAATAGTTTAAAATTAAATGTGGATATTTATTTTTAAATTGTCCATGCAATATATTTTGGTCATATTCTTCCCCTCCTCACCTCTTCCCAGACCTCCCCACCCCATTAAAAGTAAGACATATGAGGATTCCTCTCTATAAAAATGTAATTGAGCTGGGCACATATACAAATCTTCTAAAACTGTCTTAGTCTTTACCAAGCTCCCTTCATTTAAAAATATACCAGCCAGGCAGTGGTGGCGCACGCCTTTAATCCTAGCACTTGGAAGACTGAGGCAGGCGGATCTTTGAGTTTGAGGCCAGCCTGGTCTACAAGCCAGTTCCAAGCTAGCCAGAGCTACAAACAGAGAAACCTTGTCTCAAAAAACCAAAACAAACAAACAAAAAGAATGTTTGCTTCAGCTTTTGCAGTCATGTGTGGCTTGATGTCTAAATATTTTTTATTATTGCTCTTCACAGTTTCATGTGCACATGTGCCTGGGGTGGGTTGCCTGCACGAGCATGGGTAAGGGGTTATTTACTTGAGCAAGGGACACTTACCAATGGCTAGCTACACCACTGAGAAATATGACTGCCTGCTACTGTAGTCATCAGCTGGGGGGCTCTCCTAGGTCAAGTCTTGCTTTAACTAAGTTTGAATTAGAGCCCAGGAGTTCAAGACCAGTCTTGGATAACACAGTGACTCTTCTCCATCCCCCGGGGGAAAAAAAGAGAGAGGGGGCAGAGCATATCTCCTGAATGTCTGCCCACTGTTTGCTGTTCTGTGCTTTCAGAATCCCTTCGGCAGTAACAGCCTTGATGGAGGGAGCAGCCCCATGGTCAAGCCCAAAGGAGATAAACAAGTCGAATACCTAGATCTAGACCTAGATTCTGGGAAATCAACGCCACCACGGAAGGTAAGTGAGACAGACGTGACCTGTAAAGAATTCAAGCACACTTTGAAAGACCATCTTCTTTGGAGAAGTTTTAGGGGCCTGATGTAAATTTGGTGACTGTTGTTTTCTAAGTCACAAGCAGCAGAATTACGAAGATGCTAGCTTTGTAGAGGTGTGGGAGTTATATGCTTTCCACTCATTGTCGTTACTGTAGGCATGATTACTTAACAAATTCAGAGTTTGTCCATTCTTTCACTCTCTTTAGAATGAAGGAAATGTGGCTTAACTGAACATGGCTTAACTTAACGTTAACCTTTAATCCCAGCGTTCAGGAGGAAGAAGCAAAAGGGTTTCTGAGTTTGAGGCCAGCCTGGTTTACATAGAGAATTCCAGACTAACCAGCACTACATAGAGAGCCTCTGTAAAAAAGAAAGAAAAAGAAAATATGGCTCAAGTCATATGCTGTTTTTTTTCTTAAATTTTAATTTCTATCAACCTACCAATTAGACAGTTAAATTATATATTTTTTAACTTTTCATCTCTGTGTGGGTATATGCACATGAGTGCATGGCTCGTCAGAGGCCAGAAGAGGGCAGCAGCTCCCAGGAGCCAGACTGACGTGTGCTGACGTGAGTGCTGGGAACCAGTTCAGGTCCTCTGCAAGAGCAGTGTACACTTTAAGCCCTGAGCCCCTTTCCAGCTCCTGGGTCACTAGTCTCACCGCATTCTGTAAATCGTGTTTCCTACATTCCCCTGTGTGTCTCTCCTTCACTCATCCCTCCTGCAGTACATACTGTAGAAGTCCCTGTAATGGAGCTCTGTTGGGATGAGTTTTTCAGGTTGTGTCTCTATTTTGGAAACAGGTTTTGTTGAGATCACATTTCTTCCCCACCCCCACCAATTATGCAGGCAGAAGTTTCCCGTTTCAGAGCTGCTAGGTCCCAGATACCTGGCAGCCACTTCCAAAATGACCACACAGAGAGTTAATAGTACTTATAAGTGCCCGACCAATAGCTCAGGCTTATTATTACCTAGCTCCTTTTTTCCCATGATATTTATTGAGCTCTACATTTTTCTCTGCTCCCCTCCCAGCCACTCCCCTCCCTCCTTCAACCCTCCCCCAAGGTCCCTATGCTCCCAATTTATTGAGGAGATCTTGTCTTTTTATACTTTCTACTTCCCATGTAGATTAGATCTATGTAAGTCTCTCTTAGTGTCCGTATTGTTGTCTAAATTCTCTGGGATTGTGGTTTGTAGGCTGGTTTTCTTTGCCTTATGTTTAAAAACCACCTATGAGTGAGTACATGTGATAATTGTCTTTCTGTGTCTGAGTTACTTCACTCAAAATAATGCTTTCTAGTTCCATCCATTTTCCTGCAAAATTCAAGCTGTCATTATTTTTTTCTGCTGTGTAGTACTCCATTGTGCAAATGTACAACTTTTTTTTATTCATTCTTCGATCGAGGGGCATTTAGGTTGTTTCCAGTTTCTAGCTATGACTAACAAAGCTGCTATGAACATAGTTGAGCACATGTCCTTGTGGCACGATTGAGCATCCTTTGGATATATACCCAAAATTGGTATTACTAGGTCTTGAGGAAGGTTGTTTCCTAATTTTCTGAGAAATCGCCACACTGACTTTCATAGGGGTTGTACCAGCTTGCATTCCCACCAGCACTGCAGAAGTGTTCCCTTTTCCCCACAACCTCTCCAGCATAAGTTGTCATCAGTGTTTTGATCTTAGCCATTCTGACAGGTGTAAGAGGGAATCTCAGAGTTGTTTTGATTTGCATTTCTCTGATGACAAAGGATGTTGAACATTTCCTTAAGTGTCTTTCAGCCATTTTAGATTCCTCTGTTGAGAGTTCTCTGTTTAGGTCTGTGCTCCATTTGTTTATTGGATTATGTGGTTTTTTGGTGTCCAGTTTCTTGAGTTCTTTCTATATTTTGGAGATCAGCCTCTGTCTGATGTGGGGTTAGTGAAGATCTTTTCCCATTCTGTAGGCTGTCGTTTTGTCTTGTTGACCGTGTCTTTTGCTTTACAGAAGCTTTTCAGTTTCAGGAGGTCCCATTTATTAATTGTTTCTCTCAGTGTCTGTGCTGCTGGGGTTCTTTTTAGGAAGTGGTTCCCTGTGCCAATGCGTTCAAGCGTACTTCCCACTTTCTCTTCTATAAGGTTCAGTGTGGCTGGCTTTATGTTGAGGTCTTTGATCCATTTGGACTTGAGTTTTGTACATGGTGATAGATTGGGGTCTACTTTCATTTTTCTACATGTTGATATCCAGTTATGCCAGCACCACTTGTTGAATATGCTTTCTTTTTTCCATTTGATATTTTTTGCTTCTTTATCAAATATCAGGTATTCGAAGAGGTGTGGATTGGTATCTGGGTCTTCTATTCAGTTCCATTGGTCCTCCTGTCTGTTCTTATGCCAGTACCAGGCTGTTTTCAGTACTGTAGCTCTGTAGTATAGTTTGAAGCCAGGGATTGTGATGCCTCCTGAAGTTCTTTGGTTGCCCAGGATTGTTTTGGCTATCCTGGGTTTTTTGCTTTTCCAAATGAAGTTCAGTACTGTTCTTTCAAGGTCTTTGAAGAATTTTGTTGGGATTTTGATGGGCATTGTGTTCAATCTGTAGACTGCTTTTGGGAGGATTGCCATTTTTACTGTATTAATTCTGCCTACCCAAGAGCATGGGAGGTCTTTCCATTTTCTGGTGTCTTCTTCAATTTTTTTCTTCAAAGATTTAAAGTTCTTGTCATACAGTCTTCCACTTGTTTGGTTAGAGTTACTCTGAGATAGTTTATGCCATTTGTGGCTATTGTGAAGGGTGTTGATTCTCTGATATCTTCCTCAGCCCTTTTATCATCTGTGTACAGGAGGGCTACTGATTTTTTTGAGTTAATCTTGTATCCTGCTACCATGCTGAATGTGTTTATGAGTTGTAGAAGTTCTTTGGTAGAATTTTTGGGATCACTTATGTAAACTGTCATATCATCAGCAAACAGTGAGAGTTTGACTTCTTCTTTTCCAATTTGTATCCCCTTGATCTCCCTTTGGTGTCTCATTGCTCTAGCTAGGACCTCAAGAACTATATTGAATAGGTATGGAGAGAGTGGACAATCTTGTCTTGTTCCTGATTTCAGTGGAATCTCTGGGAGTTTCTCTCCATTTAGTTTGATGTTGGCTGTTGGCTTGCTGTATATTGCCTTAATTATGTTTAGGTATGTTCCTTGTATCCCTGCTCTCTCTAAGACCTTTATCATGAAGGGATGTTGTATTTTGTCAAATGCTTTTTTGGCACCTAATGAGATGATCATGTGGTTTTTATTTTTCAGCTTGTTTATATGATGGATTACATTGACAGATTTTCATATGTTGAACCATCCCTGCATCTGTGGGATGAAACCGACTTGGTCATGGTGGATGATGGTTCTGATATGTTCTTGGATTCTATTTGCTAGTATTTTATTTAGTATTTTTGCATCAATGTTCATGAGTGAGATTGGTCTGTAATTCTCTTTCTTAGTATTAACTTTCTGTGGTTTGGGTATCAGGGTAATTGTAGCCTCATAAAAAGAGTTTGGCAATGTTCCCTCTGTTTCTATTGTGTGGAATAATTGGAGGAGTATTGGTATTAGTTCCTCTTTGAAAGTCTTGTAGAATTCTGAGTTGAAACCATCTGGTCCTGGGCTTTTTTTGGTTGGGAGACTTTGGATGACTGTTTCTATTTCTTCAGCAGTTATAGGTCTGTTAAATTTGCTTATCTGGTCTTGATTTAATTTTGGTAAGTGATATTTATCCAGAAAGTTGCCCATTTCCTTTAAATTTTCCAATTTTGTGGAGTACAGGTTTTCAAAATATGACCTGATGAATCCTCTGTATTTCCTCCATGTCTGTTGTTATGTCCCCCTTTTCATTTCTGATGTTGCTAATTTGGATATTCTCTCTCTCTGCCTTTTGGTTAGTTTGGGTAAAGGTTTGTCTATTTTGTTGATTTTTCTCCAAGAACCAACTCTTTGTCTCATTGATTCTTTGTTTTGTTTTCTTTGTTTCTATTTTGTTGATTTCAGCTCTCATTTTGATTATTTCCTGCTATCTAGTTCTCTTAAGTAAGTTTGCTTCTTTTTGTTCTGAAGTTTTCAAATGTTCTGTTAATTCGCTAGTGTGGGATTTTTCCAGCTTCTGTATGTAGGCATTTACTGCTATGAACTTGCCTCTTAACATTGCTTTCATTGTGTCCCATAAATTTGGGTATGTTGTGTGGTCATTTTCATTGAATTTTAGGAAGTCTTTAATTTCCTCTTTTATTTCTTCTTTGACCCATTGGTGATTCAGGTGAGCACTGTTTAATTTCCATGTGTTTGTGGGTTTTCTGGATTTGGTATTGCTGTTGACTTTTTGTTTTAAAGCATGATCTGATAAGGTGATCTGATAAGGTACATTGGGTTATTCCAGTTTTTTGTATTTGTTGAGGTTTGTTTTGTTACCAAGTGAGTATGTGGTCAATTTTTGAGAAGGTTCCATGAGGTGCTGAGAAGAAAGTATATTCTTTTCTGTTTGGATGGAATATTCTATAGATGTCTGTTAAGTCCATTTGAGACATAACATCTGTTAGTTCTCTTATTTCTCTGTTCATTTTTTGTCTAATTGACCTGTCCAGTGGTGAGAGGGGAGTGTTGAAGTCTCCCACTATCAGTGTGTGAGGTTTAATATATGATTTAAGCTTTAGAAGTGTTTCTTTGACATATGAAGGTGCCCTTGTATTTGGGGCATAGATGTTCAGTATTGAAATTTCCTCTTGATGGATTTTCCCTGTGGCTAATATGAAATGTCCTTCTTTTTCTCTTTTGACTGATTTTAGCTTGAAGTCTATTTTGTTAGATATTAGGATAGCTACACCTGCTTGTTTCTTAGGTCCATTTGATTGGTATATTTTTTCCTAACCTTTTACTTTGAGATGATTTCTGTCTTTGAGGTTGAGATGCGTTTCTTGTATGCAGAAGAGGGATGGGTTCTGTTTTCATATCCAGTCTGTTAGCCTGTGCCTTTTTATGGGTGAGTTGAGTTCATTTACATTAAGGGATATTAATGACCAGTGGTTGCTATCTCCTGTTAATTTGGTTTTCCTCATTGGTGATGTTATTTTGTGTGTTTTTTTCTTCTTCGGGATTTGCTGTAATGAGATCATCAATTGTCTGTGTTTTTGTTGGTGTAGCCATCTTCCTTGGATTGAAGTTTTCCTTCCAGTATTTTGTGTAGGGCTGGGTTTGTGGCTAGGTATTGGTGAAATCTAGATTTGCCATGGAATATCTTGTTTTGTCCTTCTATGGTGATCGAAAGTTTTGCTGGGTATAGCAGCCTGGGCTGGCATCCGTGGTCTCTTTATGTCTGCATAATGCTTGACCATGGCCTTATGGCTTTCATTGTCTCCACTGAGAAGTCAGGTGTAATTCTGATAGTTCTACCTTTATATGTTACTTGGCCTTTTTTTTCTTTTTTTTTTTTTTTGCAGCTCTTAATATTCTTTCTTTACTCTGTATGTTTAGTGTTTTGATTATTATGTGGCAAGAAGACTTTTTTTTGGATCCAGTCTATTTGGTGTTCTGTAAGCTTCTTGTATCTTCATAGGCATATCTTTCTTAGGTAGGGAAAGTTTTCTTCTATGATTTTGTTAAATAAATTTTCTGTGCCTTTGAGTTGACTTTCTTCTCCTTCTTCTATACCTATGATTCTAAGATTTGGCCTTTTTATGTTGTCCCATATTACATGGATATTCTGGGTTAAGGTTTTGTTAGATTTAATGTTTTCTTTAACTGATGAGTCTATTTCCTCTATTTTATCTTCCACACTTGAGATTCTCTCTTCCATTTCTTGTATTTTGTTGTTTGTACTTGCGTTTGTGGTTCCTGTTCTTTTCCTCATGATTTCTGTTTCTATAATTCCTTCTGCTTGTGTTTTCTTTATTTTTTCTCTCTCAGTTTTCAAGACCTGAGTAGTTTCTGTTATATGTTTGAGTTCTTTTTCTTGGATTTCTTTTAGTGATTTGGTGATCTCTTCCAATTTTTTGTTTGTTTTCTCTTCCATTTCTTTAAGGTAATTTCTCAATTCATCTTTAATAATTTCAGTTATTCTCTTGTGGTTATTTTTTAGATCATTTTCTTCTGGGTCAATCATATTTGGTTGTTCAGGTCTTACTTTTGTAGGGTCTTTGGTTTTCACTGGTATTGTGTTGTTCTTTGTGTTGTAGCTTGTGATCTTACCTTTTCTACTCATCTTTTCCTCTAATAGGTGTGGTTGGTGCTGTCTGAGATTCTGTTGAATAATCTCCTAGGTGCCAGTAGATCAAAAGCTAAGATGTTTTTCCTAGTCAGTGTCACAGTTCTAGTTACTCCATTTCTTATTCCTGTTCCTGGAGGTAGCTCAGTGCTCCTGTGTTTTGGTCTCCTCTCTTGGAGTTTGCGGTCTCAAGCCTACTTTGGTCTAGGCTGCTGGCTTTGATCTGTTTCTGTAAATCTTGGCCTGGATCTCCTCTTGCAGAAGTCCCTGGCTTGGAGTTAGACCTGTTCTGGTGGAGATCGCTGGCTCCGGATCTGGTCGCTGGGTCAATCCTGATCCGCTCGTGTCCCGGGATCGGGTTTGCTCCTGGCTTCTGCTCCTGGTGGAGCCCGTTCTCTCCTTGTCCTGGGTAACTGGTTCAGTCCCACTCTGGTTCCGGTGGAGGTCTCGGGCTCTGAGTCAGGTCGTTGGCTCAATCAGTGTCCCAGGACTGGGTCGGCTCCCAGGGCTGGATTTGCTCCTGGCTTCTGCTCCAGGTGAAGCTTGTTTCCTCTAGCTCTCTCTGTCCTAGGAGTCTCATTCAATTCCACTCCTATGGAATTTGTTGCCCAAGGTGGAGTTCGTTGCCTCCGGGCAACTTTGGCTTAGGTTACCAGCTTTGACCTGTATCTGTAAGTCCTAGGCTGGGTTCCGTCCTGCAGAAGTCCCTGGGTTGGAGTTGGGCCTGGAAAGGTTTCTGGTCTACTGCCTGGAAGGTTCTAGACTCTGGTGCGCCCGAACCTGCAGAGGACCTGCTTGCTTCCTCAGAGGTCTCAGACTTGCCCTGGGACCCACAAGGGTTCCAAGTTCCTGCCTCTTCCCTTTGATGTCCCAAACCAATGCCCAAACCCACCGGGGACCTGGCTCAGGTCTACTCTCTCTGAGGACCCAGATTCGCGCCTGGCCCCGTGGAGATCTCTGGTTCCTGCTTATTCCCCGGAGGACCCAGCCTCACTCACGCCCAGGCTGACGGAGGTCCTGGCTCCGGCCTAGTTCCTGGGGGTTCCTAGACTCTCACCCAGACCCGCGGGGGTGTTGGCCTACATCCACTCCCTTGAAGGTCCCAGATTCACGTCCAGACCCTCAGCAGCAGTCTCTGACTCTGGCTCACTCGCTCAGTGGTTACTCTCTTGTACCTGTTCCCGTGGGGATCGCTGGCTCTGGATCTCTGGTCACTGGGTCAATCCTGATCTGCTTATGTACCGGGACCGGATTTGCTCCTAGCTTCTGCTCCTATTATTACCTAGCTCTTATATTTTAAGTTCACCCATATCCCTTATTTATGCCATATGATGGTACCTCTTCTCAGTAAGGCCATCTTGCTGTCTGGCGGCGGGGGGGGGGGGGTGGTTGGTGTCTCCTTTCTCTTTCTCATCATTCTTTGTTTGGTCACCAAGCCTATACTTCCTGCCTGGATACTGGCCAGTCATTGTTTTATTAAACCAGTTCAAGGGACAAATCTCTCCAGTGTACAGAGGAGTTTTCCACAGCATATTTGGATAATTTTCAGTATAATAAACTTGAATTTTTAAAATTACGGGGTTTGCTTACGTAAGATGTCATTATTTGTACCAGAGAAAAGCTCAGTGCTGTCATGGTGACATGACACCGTCTCCTAACAGAATGAGAGACTCAGTTTCCTGGGAAGGACACTGTCAGTGCTGGCAGGGAGTTGAGCTATTGAGATCGATTCTTGCTTGACCCTCTTCACCACATGGGGACCCTCTTCCACTGTCAACTGCCTTCCTCTGTACATGTCCCATCTGTCATCTGGCTGCCTTCGCTCTTCCCTGTCTGAATTCACAAGTTCATGAGAGGGTGTGTAGACATAGACCTCTTTTCGCTGGTCCACTCTACAGAAGTTATGTTTATTGTGATTATCCCGCAAGGTGGAACCTTCAGCAAGTCTCGTGGCAGGTGAAAGACAGAGAGGCCACACAGACAGACAGTGAGCTGCCTCCTCAGAAAAGAGTCAGGAAGAAGAGAGCAGGAGTAGATAGAACTTGTCTCCTAAAGGCACAGGATACTGTCAGCCATGCGCAGAGGGGTGACACACTGTGCCAGGTTCCCAACGTGTGCCTGGATGCTAACAGTTCTACCTCACCCCACCCTGCCCCCAATTATAACTTTTTCTCAATTCTCAAGAAGTCTGTCACTGCGGATTTACATATTGCTTCTCTGCTTATTTCCTTTATTGCCTGCCAGTTAAGACACAGTATCTATTTCTACATCTTTGTATTTTTCTGTCCTTGGTTTCTCTGTCTAATTTTAGATAGTTTTTAGCTCTATCACCAAATTTACTAATTCTCAGTTCTCTTTTGTTGAGAATTTTTATTTTCGTTTCTTTGTTGTTTTCAATTATTGTATATTTATCTCTGAAATGAAATTCTGTTTGATTCGCTTTAACTGATGTTAATCTCTTTGTATTAATTGTGTGTTTAATGCCTTTTCTGATTAACCTGTTAATACTCTGTGCACATACTTTATAGTCTGATACAGTAATTTCAGTATCTGAAGTCCTCAGAGGCTGGAAATTGTGTTTATTGTTTCCCTTATCCAGAGTCTCGGTTTCAGCATCCCTCCTTCCCTAGCCCCCTACCCCAGCATCACTCTTTCCCTAGCCCCCCACTCCTACACCCCCCCCATTGCACTGTACCAATCAATCCATGTACATGGCAAAGGCCTTTGCCATGCATAGACTTGTCCCTCCTCACCATTCCCTCAAATCCTAGCTGTCTCCTGCTGTATAGTGAGCCCTACAGAGCATTACCAACCGTGTTTGTTTTCAGTTACCTTGTATCTAGTTGCACATTAGGGGCTGAGTGGAATCCCCCTTTGTAGTTTGTTTTCCTTTGAATATTACTTTTCTTGTGGCTAAGAGTAAGCAGCAGGTGGTCCTGGTGCCGCTCCAGGCCTGGCAAGGTCAAACATAAGCTAACGGAAGACTCTAGTCTCTTCTAGTCTCTGCGTTTTACATGGACCGATTTTCATCTGTGATGAATTTATTCTGTTTGAATGGCTCTATATAATTTTAAGATTAAAAGAAATTAGTGCCAAGTTAGGTACAGACAGACAATACAGTTAAACTGAGGCAATGTCTTTTTTGTATTAATTTCAGGACTGCATATATCTGTCTATATGTGTTTGTTTTTGAAGCAAGGTTTCACTGTGTAGCCCTGGCTGATCTGGAGCTCTCTACGTGGACCAGGCTGACCTTGAACTCAGATCCACCTGCCTAGCTCTGCCTCCTGAGTCCTGGAAGGAAAGATGTGCACTGCCATGAAAGGCATATGTATCTATTTTAAATTTTGAGTTTCACCCAGAACCATTCTCACAAATTGCACTTTGGGGGCAATTTCTTTGTTTTTTAGCAAAAGAGCAGTGGCTCGGGCAGCAGCATGGCCGACGAGAGGGTGGATTACGTTGTGGTGGACCAGCAGAAGACCCTGGCTCTGAAGAGCACCCGGGAAGCCTGGACGGATGGGAGGCAGTCTACAGAATCGGAAACTCCCACCAAAAGTGTGAAGTGAAGATACACCATTGCCACTGCCGAACAAGTAGGAACTGAGGAAAATACAGATGCCAAGCAGAGGCGACGGTGCTTCTACTCTGAGTAGAAGCTCAAGCAAGCAAGGATGGAGAAAAGGACCTCTCAGACATGTTCAAGCCAATTAGATTGTAAATGGTGCTGTGTGGTATTGGATTTGTAACATGTAAATAATGTGGGGGAAATAGTGTTGTAGTTCGCAAAGAAACGTCTGTCCCCAGCTAACACGCCTGTAGTATTACTATAGTGATGCACTTTTTCATTGACCATGTTGGTTTGGGTCTTCCCAACGTACCCTAACAAATTCCCTTGGGTCTTCCCGACGTACCCTAACAGATTCCCTTGGGTCTTCCCGACGTACCCTAACAGATTCCCTTGGGTCTTCCCGATGTACCCTAACAGATTCCCTTGGGATTTCCTTTTGTCTCCTCACACTACTCTCTGTAACAATACTAAGTGAAATGTGCTACTTTTAGTTCTGGAAATTTCAGTTGAAGCTACAGGCTAACACCATTAAAATGAGAAGCAGTTCACAAATTTGCTTTCCCGTAAAGGTGGTAACCATTAGCTTAAACTGTAGAATATAGTTGGACTTCTCCTTTGTTGGTTTCCAAAATACCAGGGATAATGTATATACTGGTGTCAAGACCTAGTTCTTTGGCTCATGTATACTTAGGTTTTAATAGTATAACTTGGTTGTTTTTTGTTAATTGGTGTTTTGGTTCATTGTGTGAAGGGTTCTGCTGGGTAGGACCTTGCACCTTTGCCAGACTGGCTCCGGATACACTATTAGGTCCACAAATCACCTGCAGATGGGCTGATGGTCTACTCTTAACCCTTGTTCACATGTATTAAACATTATTTGCAAAAGGTGGATTCTGTGACTAATCAGGTACGTACAGGGCACTGGCGTGCCAATACACTG
Organism: Ondatra zibethicus; assembly: GCA_004026605.1. NCBI lineage: Eukaryota > Metazoa > Chordata > Mammalia > Rodentia > Cricetidae > Ondatra > Ondatra zibethicus. Next base: position 40,684 of record PVIU01016497.1, read on the forward strand.
ATCAGGTTTAGACAGAGAGCTCCAGTTAGGTTTTGGTTAATCCTAATATTGGTTTAGAATTAATGGAACGTTGGCATTCACTGTCAGTTATAGCACCATACTGTGATTTTGAATTAAGTAGACAGTAATTCAAGATTATTACTCTTGAGAATGAAATCCTCTCTTTTGACACCATAGTGCCCTTTCTATAATTTTTTTACTTAATATTCTTCTTGGCCTTATATTTAAATCCCTATGCAATTAATGTTTTATATCTGCATTTTAAAAAAATGTCATTTTAAGTGATCCTTGTAAGTAGCACCTGTTGCCTTGGTGAGTAAATGAATTAAGGATTTTGTACTGTGATTTGTATTCACTGCCCCAGTTCTTGAACCATCGAAGCCTAGCTGTTGTGCGAAACCCTGTTATCGTGAATACCGCCTAGCTGGATCTCTGAACCCAGCAAGGGAATGGTGCGATTCTGTCACCTGTAACATGGAGTCGCCTGGTATGGATGTTCAAACCATGAATTACTGTCACTGTAATTGCACTTGTCTGTCTTGGCTTTGCCATGTGACTCAGAAAGCAGCTAGAATTGTCCCTTGTCTGCCCAGGTTACATACAATCTCTATGCATTGATCTGAGACTCCCTGATGGCTTGGGGAGGGGACACAGAACAGAATGTCCACAGCCGAGGCTTGTCTCCCTCCGTTCAGACCTCTTAACTGTTGCCTGCGTACACAATGTGCCCTGATTTCTGGCCCACTGGCCACAGTACTGTGCCTGATCCGTGTGCTGTGCTTGTTTTCCCAGGCCACAAGCCAAGTATTCATAACTAGATGAATTGTAGACTAGTAACATTGGATGCTTTTAAATGTTCGCTTCTTTTTAAACAGAAACTAAAACCCAGAACTGAATTTTGAGGTGGATTTTTAAATAAAAAAAAAAAAGATTGGGTTTGGTGTGTGAACTCTTTTGTAATTTTCTGTGAATAAGTAACAAGAGTCAAGAAAATGCGTACAGGGGCTGGAGAGATGACTCAGTGGTTACGAGCACTGCTCTTACACAGGACTGGGATGCAAGCTGAGCATCTACATACAACTCACAGCTATCTATCATTCTAATTCCAGGGAATCTGATGCCCTCTTCCAGCCTCCAGGCACTACACACATGTGCACAGACTTACATGTAGGCAAAGCACCCATACACGTGTTTTAAAGTAAATTTAAAACTTGATATTGTTGTTGTTAAGTACATATTCTCTTTGAATATGTACATGGATGAATATGTACATGGCAGGTAGAAGGCAAGAGAGATGGCTTAGAGGTTAGAGCACTTGTTCTTGCGGAGAACCAGAGTTTGATTCCAAGTACCTGCGTGGTAGTTCACAGCCATCCATAACTCTAGTTCTAGAGGACCCAGTGCCCTCTTCTGACTTCCTTTGGCACCAGGCATGCAAAGTGATGCAAGAAAAGAAAGGAAACACATGGCTCATTCTACTCCTAGGTATCTAAATATAATTAACCACATTACTGGGAGCCCAGAGAGGCTCACAACCTTGAATTTTTGCACGTTCTGAAACAAAACTAGCAAATGACTGAGATGCACCTAAACTCTCAAACCATGAAACAAAGGTGTGAAAGATAGGAGAGGGTGTTGTGTGGAAGATGAATGTATTTTTAGATTTCAAATACAATGATATGTGATCAATCCAAAAATAAAACCTTTCTTTAAAGCCGCATGTCAGGAACCTGGTAGGGTGCTCACCTAGAATGTGCAAACCCTTGGCTTCAGTCCCCAGCTCTGCATAAATGGGGCAGCTGGGCATAGTAGCACACACATAATCTGAGCACTCAGGAGGTGGAGGCAGGAGCCTCAAAAGTTTAAAGCCAGCCTGGGCTACATTGAGGCCTTGTCTCAAAACCATTTTTCCTGTGGTTGGAGAGATGACTCAGCAGTTAAGAACACTGGTTATTTTTCCAGTGGATCAGGGTTCGATTCCCAGTACCTACATGTCAGCCCACAGCTTTGTGTAACTCCAGTCCTGGGTACTGCACACATGTAGTGCACAGACATATGTGCAGGTAGAACACCCATACATATGAAAATAGTTTAGATCGTCTGACCAGTCGGTTTCAAAACAGTTATGAAACTCTCATAGCTTTTCAGAAAGTATTGCATTCATAGACCTACAGCACTCTGATTTGCAGAAATGTTATTGTGCTGGGATATAGCTTAGTGGCAGACCATGAGATTCATAAGCTGGTCCAGTTCTCAGCTTTAAACACAGAAATAACTGTCAGGGAGGCCCCTGCTGTTGATAGATGAGACGATTAAACTTTGTAGTAGTAGTTGGAATTGAGACAGTTACCGTGGAGCAGACTTTTCCAAGCCCTTTTCAGCATCAGGCTCCTAAAATATTTATGTTACTCAAACACATAGAGCCAGAAAAAAAATTGTTTCACTGTTGTGTTTATAATTATTTCTGAAGAACACGAATGTGTTGAAATTGTTTATAAAGACATGAGGAACTAGTTTATTTCTAAGCTTAGGGTTTTTTGTGTGTGCCATTAGGAAAACATTTGTTTCTGCAAATATAATCGCCAACATAAGTTAAAACACAAACATCTTCACATAGACGTGGTAACATTTGTCTGCAGTGCCAGCACTCAGGAGACAGAGGCAGGTGGATCTCTGTGAGTTTGAGGCCAGCTTGGTCTACAGAGTGAGTTCCAGGACAGTCAGGGCTACACAGTGAAACCCTGTCTTCAAAAACCAGCACAGGGTTGGAGAGTCAGCTCAGTGGTTAAGAGCACCTGTTCTTGCAGAGGACCCAGGTTCAGATCCCAGCACCCACATGGTGGCTCACAGCCTCCTTTAATTCCAGTGCCAGGTAATCTATGCCCACGTCTGACCTCCATGCAGGGATCAGGCATACATGTAACAAACAGACTACATGTAGATGAAACAAATATACACATAAATATTAAAAACAAACAACAACAACAAAAATCCACAAATTTCATAAGAATCTCTAGAGGTAGTCACACTACAGTCGATTCAAAGATAAGTGATAATAAGAGAATTATTTTTCTCTTATATTTGATACTGCCTTGCTTTTATCCCTTATTTTACAAAGCTGTAAGGTCTTACAAAGATTTGGATGTCAGAGCATAGTTCTGCTTTCAAAAACTGAAATTCAAACAGAAATGAAACTTAACCCACAGAATTGTTCACTAAGCTGCAAAAAAAAAATGTTTTTCATCTACATTCTATACATTTCTACTGTGAAAATTTTAAAGAATTTTAAGAATTCTCTGTATACATACATGTGTATATACGGTTGTGTTCAACCATGAAGTAATTTGATACTGCTATATTTGTACATTAAGTGATAATTTTCTGAATTATTTATTTATGTTGGAGAATTTTTGCTTTTATTTTTGTTTTTCAAGCCAGGGTTTCTCTGTGTAGCCTTGGCTGTCCTAGAACTTGCTACATAGACCAGGCTGGCCTCAAACTCTCAGATCCGCCTGCCTCTTCCTCCCCTGTGCTGGGATTAAAGGCGTGCGCCACCTCGCCAGCTATCCATGTTTAAACTGAACACTAGTGTTTGCTTTTCTTTTTTGTTTTCTTTGGGGGACTTGTTGAAACAGGATCCACTGTGTCAGCCAGGCTAGCTCTCCCACATGCTTCTTTTGCCCTCGCCTCTGGAGTGCTGGGATGCCAAAGATGCACCACTGTCCTCAACTAGTGGGAAGTTGTCTGTTTTCCCTTTTTATTTAATATTTGGTTATTTTTAGTTTTTTAAAAATATTTTGCAGAAATACTGCTTTGTGAATGTACACTATGTTATAAGCGGTGGTTGTGATTCTGTTTATCTAATCCATTCTGATCAAACACATGAATAGTTTGAATAACTGTGGAATCTTTGGCACTGTAGAAACATTGAGCTGGCTGTACCTTCCCTGACTCTTAGAGCAGTGGTTCTCAACTGATGTGTCATGACCCCTTTGGGGGCCAAATGATCCTTTCAGAGAGGTCACCTAAGACTATTGGAAAGCATATTTCCATGATAATTCATAAGAGTAGCAAAAATAGACTTATGAACTAGCAATGATAATTGTATGGTTGAAGATCACCACAACACGAGGAACCGCGTTAGAGGGTCGCAGCATTGGGAAGATGAGAAC
>PVIU01016498.1:0-44846 GCA_004026605.1 Ondatra zibethicus
GGCAGTTTTCTTTATTTAACCAATGAGGGCAATACACAAATAGAAGACCCTCCTACACCATTTCCCCTTTTTCTGTTTAAACAAAAAAGAAAGGCTTTAACTTTAACATAGTAAAATTACATAACAAAACTTATCAAGCAAGAATTACAGTTACAACCTATTTTATCTTTTATCATAACTAAGGTAAACTATAACTATCTATCTATTTTTCAACTCCATCAAAGACTCCAGAAGGATATAATATTACCTAAGTAAACAAGAAATGACCAACTTCCAAACTCTAGAAATGACAGAGACATCTCGCTGCCTGGACAGTCACCCAAAGTTCCTTTGTACCATTGGGCATCCATCTTCAGCCTACAGGCCCATAGTATCCAGCAGACTTTTCCATGAAGCAGGAAAATTCAAAGACAGTTCAGTCATTTTCTTCTGTATCCTGCAGAATGTCTTGCAGACTCTTTCATGAAGCAGGAACCCTGAAGGATCATCTCACCTTTAGGCAAGTTCAGTAGTCCTCTCTCTGCGGGTTCTTTGTGTCCAGTTTATTTAACAGTCCAGGCAAGAGCACTTTCTTGCCCAATTCCATAAGGAGTCTCTTCGATGCCTGTCTTCTCTTGAAGTAGCTGGTGCTGCCAGGAGCAGATGTGTCTCATTGTCATGAAAAGTCTTAAGTTATTAAAATATTTAAATGCCATATTCTTTCATCTTTGAAAGATATGAAGAATGTCTATCTAACTGAAATATACCTCTATATATCTAGAAAATCTAACTAACATGACTACAAGCTTGACTATATCAATGATTATCCATTAACAACCTATATTTCCTAATTATACATTACATTTTTAAATGAATTACACAATCACAATACCTTAATCAAGATCAGAAATACATATATATAACAAAATTGACCTTAAATTTATATCAATAAAGCAAAATTTATACCGATGTAAATTATCCATATCTATATCATCTCCCCCTTTAAATTTAAAGAATATTTAGAAACAATATTTGGGAATATGGGAGTAGTTACTTTTCTCCAAACTTCTTTTTGCTGTATGGGGGCGCTGTCAATCAGGTCTTTCATGGTGTATCCTGTTCATCTCAGTCACCAGTTGAGTGAAGTAATTTTTTGAAGGTGTTCACAGTGACCTTCAGGAGGCCGTGGTCTATCAAACCACATTGGTGTAGAAGGATTCCACAGGGTCTCATCTTCTGTGAAAACAAAAGAAGAACCTCCTTTCCAAAGCACCATATCCTTAGACCCAAATTTTAAAGTCATTATGCCTTTATGATAATATCCATGCTGGTTTAGCTTAGCAGCCCAGACAATGAAACATCTCTCTGTACTTAGCTCCTTTACAGTCAAAATGTTAAATTCTTTGAATAAGCACCATTTATTAGCCAGACATATAATTTCTTTTACTGTATGTGATAGTATTAATTCTGTATCTCAGTTCTACAGTACGGTGAATACTGTCAGCTACATCTAGAAGGCAGAAAGTTGTTCATAATCAGAGCTAAAGTGCTTCAAGCAGTGCTGAGCTCCAAACAAATGCTCATTAGATATCTGTTTCTGTTATTGTTACTTTCTTTTCTTTTTTTTTTTTTTTTTTGGTTTTTTGAGACAGTGTTTCTCTGTAGCTTTGGACCCGTCCTGGAACTAGCTCTTGTAGACCAGGCTGGCCTTGAACTCACAGAGATCCGTCTGCCTCTGCCTCCCACTCCCGAGTGCTGGGATTAAAAGCATGCGCCACCACCACCCGGCCAAATATTTATTATGTATATAATATTCTGTCTGTGTGTATGCCTGCAGGCCAGAAGAGGGCACCAGACCTCATTACAGATGGTTGTGAGCCACCATGTGGTTGCTGGGAATTGAATTCGGGACCTTTGGAAGAGCAGGCAATGCTCCTAACCGCTGAGCCATCTCTCCAGCCCTCTGTTATTGTTTCTGTGAGGAAAATGTGACCATAGTAAGTTAAACAATGGAGTGTCATGCTAAGATTCTGCCCTTATACCAGTGCCAATGAACCCAAAAGTTATTGTCGGAAGGAAGCTGTTGGTTTGTATGTGGTCTCAGTAGCAAAGATAACAGTATTCTGGAGGATGACATCACAGTTATGAGTAGCAGGGTTTACTGTGTATGTTAGATACAGCAGTTCATGTAGCATTTTTGTTATCACCTCTAAATATTAGACATTATTGAAGCTTCCAAGAAATATTTCTGTAATAGACAAGAATTTGTAGAAAGACTTATTCACCCAGACAAGAAGATTATTACCGTTGTGTGGTTAAAATGTTTGTTTGATTGGGAAGAGTGGATCATCATGGATTCTACAAACGTTATTACAGGAAGACTTGGAAACTTTGCGACCGTGTTTAGAGGGTATTCAGAGGGTTTTCGTTATGTGGTTTCTGTTTGTTTGCTTGCTTCTCATGATTAAACATACTGGCTTTGAGTCTACTAAACTAGCTCACACAGTGAGAGTATTTTGTAAGTACTTATTTGGACCAAGGAATTGTCCCAGACTAAGATACTCTGATGAAGAATGCTTCTTTATTCTTAACCTACACCTGTCTGTGGCCTGTTAGAGGAGAAAGACCTACTCACAGGTACTTAAGGGATGTTCTACAGTCGCCTGTTGAGAGCATATGAAAGAAACTGTGGGATAGATAGGAAGAGGCCTGCCAGCAGAGGTTAAGTAAGGTGAGTAGGGTGACCTTTACCTTGTCACCCTTAACTGGAAGTTTCTGCTGGATGAATAGTTCTGAGCTTATTAGTAATTAATACAGCATATTTAAAGAAATACAGTTCTCAGTAAGCTGTCTAGCTAATACTGCTTAGCAGATCAAGGTTTAATATTTTTGATCCTGTGTGCAATGCTGTTAGTTTTAGAAGCTGTTGTCAGCTTCAGTATAAGGGTTTTCATTGCTCGCCGAAAGCACCTTAGACAAGGAAGCCCTGTTCCCTGAGATGGAGTCTAGTTTCAGGATTGATAATGCCATCATTTATTTGTACTGCTAACAAAAGGTTTTTATTATTCAAAGCTGCTTCTGTAGAAACGTGACACAAAGATATTCTGGTTCACTCTGTCAACCAACATTTAGGGGGATCAATATAGGTTTTGCTATAAAAGTAGAACATTTATTTCATAATCACGCTACATACCAGGTGAACATTTGTCTGTGCTGGATATGGGGAGCCAGGACTCAGAGGACTGGGTCAGAGGATCACAGCTTCCAGGGTTGGATTATGACTGAGCGTTTAGCATAAAATCAAACCAAAACAAACAAAAACAAATAATACAAAACCTTATACATTATGTAACATGTATCCTTAATTCTTTTATAATCATAATTTTCTTTTTATCATAAAATCCTGAATTCAGAGAACTCTCAGTAATAAGTTTCTTCTATTTCTTTATTTAGACATGCTGTCATTATGTAGCTCAGGCTGGCCTTGGGTTTTCATTTCCCCTGCTGCATCTCCCAAGCACTGGGATTGCAGGTGTGTGACACCATGCCTAACTTTGATCTGCCTTGATCACCATCCTATGTTAGCATTAGTTCTGTGTTTCTTCATTCCAGAACTTTTTGTCAGGCTTGTTCTGATTTCATTATTTTTCTTATTTCCTATTTCTCTTGACGTGCCTTCTTTTACTTCATGGCATTGGAGCTTGGGACACTTGCCAGACTAAATACCTTTTTAACTTGTAAAATGTACATAACTTTGATGCAATTGTATGGTGTAGGAGGTCCTTCTCTATTTTGTTGCTTTTATTGGTTGAATAAAGAGACTGCCATGGCCTTTTGATAGGGCAGCCCTTAGGTGGGCGGAGTAGACAGAACAGAATTCTGGGAAGAAGGACAGACAGGCAGACGCCATGGTTTTCCTGCCTGAGATGGACGCTGGTTAGACTCATGCCGGTAAGCCACAGTCAAGTGGCGATACACATTAATGGAGATGGGTTAAACTAATATGTGAGAGTTAACCAATAAGGGGCTGGAGACAATGGGCCAAGCAGTATTTCAATGAATATAGTTTCTGTGTAATTATTTTGGGAGTTAAGTTAGCCTGGAGCCAGGAATGCAGCCCACGCCTATTACTACAAATTGGCTTCCCAACATGGCTGACTAACTCCATAGGAGGTCCTTCTGCATTTGTGTTACTTTCATTGGTTAAATAAAGAAACTGCCTTGGCCTTTTGATAGGGCAGGACTTAGATAGGCAGGAAAAAGAGAACAGAATGCTGGGAAGAAGACAGAGATAGAGAGCCAGGCCGCCATGAGGCTACAAAGTCAGACACGCCGAATCTTTCCCAGTAAGCCACGACCTCGTGGTGACATACAAATTATTAGAAATGGGTTGAATCAAGATATGAGAGTTAGCCAAGAAGAGGCTAGATATAATGGGCCAGGCAGTATTTTAAATGAATACAGTTTCTGTGTAATTATTTCGGGTGTAAGCTAGCCGGGCAGGACGGAACAAGGGTCTCGCACTCCTCATTACTACAATTGTAGTCTTCTAATAAGTTATAGAGACCCCTCTCAGAAGGTACAGAGACCTACTGTCACATCTCTACTCTGGAAAGTTGACCATTTTTATCTATTGAAGTACATAAGTAAATGTGTTTTGAGGCTCATATTTCTTATACAACAAGATTTCTGGTATAAAATTCATTGCATGAAGGCCAGGTGGAGGTGCACGCATTTAATCCCAGCACTCAGGAGGCAGAGGCAGACAGATCTTAGTGAGTTCAAGGCCAGCCTGGTCTACAAAGCAAGTTCCAGGACAGACAGAACTGTTACACAGACAAACCCTGTCTTAAAACACAAAACAAAACAAAACAAAAGAAACACCAAGGGCGGGGTGGGGAGGCTTCATTGCATGAAGACTTATGCAGTCAAGAAGGGCTATTTTCTGATTGTTTGTGACTTGTCCTTACTCTAGTTCTTCATGCTTGAGTGAGCATGCATTTTCATGCATTCATAAATGCGAGGATACTTCAGGTTTACAGAGCAGTAAAAGAACACTTTGCAGAAGGTAAAAATGAGGATTATCCATTTCACTATTGGTGATGGATTACCTAGAAAACAGCAGTTTTTGAGCATCATATTTTTGTTTGCTTTCTTTTTACCATTTCCCCGGCAGTTGGGGATCAGTTGCATATGGATATGTGTTGAATTTTGCCTTATCAGTCCTTGGTTTGGGAAGGGGATAGGTAGGAGGGACTGTGAGTATAATTTTTTATTGTTTTCTTCTTCTTTCTTTTCTTCTTCCTTTTCTTGGTTTTTTTTTTTTGAGACAGGGGTTCTCTGTAGCTTTGGAGCCTGTCCTGGAACTAGCTCTTGTAGACCAGGCTGGCCTCAAACTCACAGAGATCCGCCTGCCTCTGCCTCCCGAGTGCTGGGATTAAAGATGTGTGTCACCATGCCTGGCTGGGACTGTGAATATAGTTCTGATGTTCAGATATGTGTTATTGACAGAAATTTGCTATATTAAATTCTGCTTTACATGGAATAAATATTACTATTCTTAAGTAAGACAATAAAAAAACAATAGTGTTCTCTCCAAAGATAGTTAAGAAACCATTTTCTTTCCAAGGAGGTATTATACTTGAGTCCTCTCCCAATTTAGCTATTAGTATTTTTAAAATCAACTGTAATAAACATAATATAAATTGAAAATGTAATGAAAAATTTGAGAGTATTAGCCAAGTTTTTCAACTTATATGTGATCTCATTGGCTCATTTCTGAAAATTTTTACATTTCTATTATTCCAAAATGCATTTTGCATTTATAAAGACATAGTTTTAGAAGAAATGCTATATAAAATGGGGTAAATTACATAGTACACACACACACACTTACTTATGTTGTCTACCTTTTTCATTTCGTTCCGTGTCATAAAGGTCAAGTTTTACTGGCCAAAAGACCATTAAGTAAGCATTTCTTTCTCTTTGCTGCATTGTGACTAATACAATATTAAAACTAATGGATCATTAGATACTTTAGATTTCAAATGTTTTCTTCTGTTATATATTTACTGCAATTGTTAGTTTGCAATTAAGAATCTGAATTAGTTTGACAAAATAAAGAATTGTCAATACCTCTTGAAAAGAGTTCAGTTTTTACTTTCACCATCAACTCTATTTCGTTATTATGCAGTAAGTTCAATGTTATCTTATTGCCTTTAAGTGCTCAACATAATAGACTTATCACTTAACAGAAATGTGTAGTAGTTAAAAGTCAGGAATTGAGGAAGTGTACGTCTGTTTATGCCAGCACACAAAGGCTCAGGCTGGAGGATCACAAATTCAAGGTCTGTGTGGGCCACAGAGTAAGTTCAGTTTACCAATACCTGATCTCAAAATGAAAAGTACAAAGAAGCTGGATATATAGTCAGTGGTAAAGCATCTGACCTCATGTGGAATGCCCTCAGTAATCCCTAGAACCATTTTGTGGGGGCGTGGGTGGGGGTGACATATTAATTGGCAGTTCATTGAAAGAAAGGGAAGGAGAGACAGCCTTAGGGAATACTGGCAGGAATGCAAGGTCTGACTAATGAAATGAGTAGTGGCCTTAAGAGGGACACAAGGTGAATCAAAAAGGGAAGGTGGGCTGGAAACATGGCTTAGCCCATGGAGGATATGGCCTACAACCAAAAGTACAGAAAGGATGTGCCATCCATATTTAGAGAGGGGAATGTTTTCAGGAAGTAGCTGTAGACTTTGGCAGGATAGTCTACCATGTTGCAGAGTTCTTGTTAAGAGTCCCAGTGAAAAAGTCTGCCCCTTTGTTTCTAATAATAAGCATGATATTACTCCAGCATGGATTTTGTGTTTATTACGTAAGCCTTGTGACTAATAATGTTTTTTGTTTGCTTGTATGTGGCTATCAAGGATCTCATGTGTATTTTTACATGTTCTTAACTCAGCTTCCTTTTGATTTCCTGGCTCAGTGATAACATCATCTTTTATTTTCTTTATACTTCATGAATCTTTGTGAAAAATTTCTTTTCTCCTTCTGCACAGCTCTCTCCCTAAAGTGGGAGATAAAGACCAAAAAAGTGGTTAGTATTATAGTTGGATGTAAAGAAATACCGTATAAAAAAATCCAAACCAAAATCTTAGATTTGGTAAGGAGCAAATCATTAACTTTGAAGAAATTGATTTAGGTATTGGTATGGTAAGTGGACCCACATATGTATGCATGCAAACCCACAAAAGAAGATTCAAATGTAATAATTGATACATGAATGGATAAACAAAGCATGAAATTTAATTCAGTGAATTATTTATTCAAGCTTTAAAAGGAAGAAAATTCTGACAATATGCCCAATATGGATGATTCTTGATGATACAATTCTAAGTGAAATAAATATGCCTACCAATGCAAATAAATATTATATAATTTTGAAGATGTGAAATACTTAGAGTAGTCAAAAATCACAATGATAGAAGAATTGGTAGAAGTGAGAGTAGGGAATTACTACATAATTGATACATACTAATTTCAGTTTCACAGGATGAAAGGTTTCTAAAATTAGATTTTGGTGATAGCAGCATAATAAAATGGACTTAACTCTACTTGACTATACTTGTAAAAAGGGTAAAGATAGTAAATTGCCTGATATGTATTTTGTCATAAGAAAAAAACATCAAAGAGAGTGAGATAAGTAGGAATGGTGGTTAACACCTTATTTAATAGATAGTCACTGGGCTTTGGTGGTACTCGCGTTTAATCTCAGCACATGGGAGGCAAAGGCATGCAGATCTCTGTGAGTTTGAGGCCAGCCTGGTCTACAGAGCTAGTTCCAGGACAGCTCCAAAGCTACAGAGAGAAACCCTGTCTTGAAAAACAAAGAAACAAAACAAGAAAAAAGGAGAGGGGTAGAAGTAGTTGATATGAAAAGGAATTGAATGGTAGCTGCAAGTGGGCAGTATGATTAAGCAAAGGGTTTTTCTTGGGAACAAGTAGATAAGATTGTACTTAAAACAGGGAAGCACTTGACAGGAGCACAAAAAAATTCATCACAGCTAGTGCTTTTTGAATAGCCGTGTATGAGAGGTTGTCTTCTCTATCTTCACATTTAACAACAGCATCTATTTCCCTTAGGAATAATTGTATTCTGAGTTTGAACTGGGCCTTTAATCCTAGCACTCTGGAGGCAGGTATAAGTTCAAGGCCAGCCTGGTTTACAGATTGAGTTCCAGGACCCCCAAAATTGTATAAACTCTGTCTCAAAAAAAGATGAGTTTGATAAAAAATGAATTGAAGATGGGTGGTGGTGGTGTACGCCTTTAATCCCAGTACTCAAGAGGCAGAGGCAGGCAGATCTCTGTGAGTTTGAGGCCACATGATCTACAAAATGAGTTCCAGGACAGTCAGGATTGTTACACAGAGAAACCCTGCCTTGAAAAATCAAAAAAGAAAAAAAAGTGACTCCAGGCCTGCTCACCGTTTTCAAATCTTTCTTTGAATTCATTGCTCATTGGAGATTAGAACAACAATCCTCATTAAGCAATGATCTTAACTTTTTGGAAGACATTGGAGATAGTAAGAGAAAGGGGGTATGGAGGAGAAAGGTCCAAGAAATTCTTTACTCTATAAATTGCCTTATGCATTTGTGTAGTTTCTCAATTATATATTGTAAGCATATAAAATGCTAACATCATTCTTTTATGTGTTTTAACCAATACCAGATATTTTGTGGCAGAATTTAATGGTAGTGCTACTTTAGCTCTCCCACAGTGAATAATGATAGGCTTCTGCATATTGTACTAGCAAAGATAAGCACATTCCACATTGGACTGTGAGATAGTTGAAGATTTGTCTGCTTTGGTAGTTGTCTGAATTCCTATAGTCTGTTTTTAAGAGGCATGCTTAATTGCATGGATTTGACTATGACATTAGACTGAATTCTCTTTTTGAAGTGTATTTGAAAACTTTGAAAGAGAGTAGGTTAAGTTAGTCTATTTTAAGGCTAGGTCTAGATTCTTTGAATAATTTTTAGAAATGTCCCCCCAAATGTAATCTCTCTAGCTTCTAAGAAAACTTGTATCATGTTAAACACTGGAGGCTGAGTTCATCACAGAACTAAATGCTAATTCCTGTGCACAACTGGTTGTTAGCCATGCTTCATGGTAGTATTCAGGCATCTATACTGGCCTGACTTTGGGGTGTACACACTTAGCTGTAGCCACTAAGAGCACCTCCTGTGCAATTCCCTTCTAAAAGAGCCCTGCCCACCTCCCATCAATCTCTTTCTCTGTCTCCATCTGTCAGTGTTGCTGTCTCTTTCTCTTCCTCTTCTCCCCTCCCTTCCCTTCTTCTCTTCTCTTCCGCTACTCCTATCCCCAGAGACCGATCTCCCCTCTTCTCTCCCCCCTTTTCCCATTCACTTTCCCCCAAAGTTTCATGGCGTCTTTCTTTTGCGCAACACTTTTTCTAAATTACAACACTTCATTGACTGGTTTGAAATTGCAGTATAGTGTATTTTCCTTCTTTTCTCTTTTTGCTGTAGAACTTTAAAATCTGAACACTTTATTTTAGTAAGTTTGCTTCTTCTTCCTCCTCCTCCCTTTTCTTCCCTTTCTTTTTCTCATTTTCTTTCTTTTTTCTCTTTTTACATGGAGACTTAAAGTAATAAATACTTTTTGGTAAGGAAACTTAATCATTAACAGTTTCCTTCATTGCAAGGGTCAAAAGTGAGATTCACTTCCTTCCTTCGTTCAGTCAGTTATCAATGATTAGTTAGTTATTTCTGTGAGGCATGCATTATTCTAGACATTGGGAATAGATAGTCAATAAAGTAGATATCCTGCCCTCATGGAATCAATAATTTCAGGGAGAGAATGAACACATTTGAATATCCATGTGCATATAGATACATTTACAATCATACAACTGCTGGTACAGTTATGTGATAAAACTGTGACAGGGTAACAAAATAGCCAGTGATGGGGGAGGGCAAGGGTTGTTTAAATAATATAGCTATTATTTATTAAATAATATAGGCTGTGGTGTGTGTGTGTGTGTGGAGTGCCCATGCACGTAAAAGCTTGAAGTTGATGGTGGAAATCTTTCTCACTTGTTCTCACTTTATTTTTTGAGGCATGGTCTCTTAATCAGAGGTGAAGCTAGCTGATGTCTCTAGTCATGCTAGCCAGCTTGTTCTTAGGATTCCCCATCTTGGCCTTCTGAGGCTGAAATTACAGGCAGGTAGTCACACTTCCCGCGGCATTTCCTTGGGTTCTAGGGTTCTCTTACTTACAAAGCAAGTGCTTTAATGCTAAGCCATCTTTCCTGTCCTGTCTAGAAGTTTGGACAAAGTATTTTTGTCATTCTTTTGGAAAGATTATTATAGTTGTTGTGTGGATATGGAGTCAAGAGCAAAACATGAGAGCTTCTGTTGAGGCTCCTAAGCAGAGGTGATGATCTGGTGAGGACAAGGTCTCAGGGAGGTCAGTTGTTTTCAAATATAAAAGAATGACGCCTTTAATCCCAGCACTCAGGAGGCAGAGGCAAGCGGATCTCTGTGAGTTCAAGGCCAGCCTGGTCTACAAGAGCTAGTTCCAGGACAGGCTCCAAAGGTACAGAGAAACCCTGTCTCAAAAAACAAAAAAACAAACAAACAAAAAAAAAACAAAGCAAAAAAAATGACTGGCAGTATTTACTGTGGAATTGGATTCTGGATATTGATGCAGAATGAGAATAAAGGTTTTGTGTTTCTGTGGTGTTACAATTTGGGAGGATTTGAATGATTAGGAAAAATGTCCTTCTGGGTGGAGGTCAATAATGAAAAAAATATTGATTGAGTGATTTTTAATGATGCAGTGAGGTGGAGGACTCATGAAATAAGGTCGAGAAACAATAAGATTTAAGAATACTGAGAAGTGTCTAAAGAGAAAGAAAGAGGTCTAGAAAGCTCTGGAAGAACATGCTTTAGGAATGGGTGTGGACTCCAGAGAGAGTTCAAGCCACAGGAAAGCAGGCTTCATAAGGCTGGCCGGTATAGAGGCCACTAGTGCTCTTTATAGACACAGCTTGCATGCTGGTGGCCAAGTGAATGTGAAAGGGGTGAATTAAACAGGAAACGAAGACACTCAACACTGTTGACTTCCTGAGGGAGGCATAGAGAATGAGGCTCTGATACCTGAAGGTAGACCTGAGGTGAAGAAAGTTATTTTGTGGGCTTGAAATGACCTAGCTGGAGAAAAAAATAACGACAGCTTGAATTTTTCTTGAATTGCAGGAAAATGGATGGAACTAGAAAGCATTATTTTGAGTGAGGTAACCCAGACACAGAAAGACAATTATCACATGTACTCATTCATAGGCGGTTTTTAAACATAAAGCAAAGAAAATCAGCCTACAAATCACAATCCCAGAGATCTTAGACAACAATATGGACACTAAGAGAGACTACATAGATCTAATCTACATGGGAAGTAGAAAGTATAAAAAGACAAGATCTCCTGAGAAAATTGGGAGCATAGGGACCTTGGGGGAGGATTGAAGGAGGGAGGGGAGCAGAGAAAAATGTAGAGCTCAATAAATATCATGGGGAAAAAAAAAGAAATGACCTAGCTGGATGTGTCACAACACCTGTAACTCCAGCTCCAAGGAATCCAGCCCGCCCTTCTAGCCTCTGTGATTCACACTCACATGCTCAGACTCACACATTCCCATGAAGAAAAAAGCTTTTTAAAAAGTTACTGTATTTTAAAGGATATGAAGTTTCCAGTGTTTTCATGTATTAATAGGATGATCCAGTTCAGCAGTAATTGATATGGAGGAAGACTGAACTATCACAATTGAAAAGCAGTCCTTACAGAGTTGGAAAGTGCAGGTATATAATTAGACTTCTCATGTTCATCTCACTATTCTCCCCGCCTTGAGACAAAGTTTCTCTGCCTCCTGAGTGCTGGGATTAAAGGCTTGGTTTCACTGTCTGATCAGTCAGGATTTAATTTTCTGTTTTCTAGAGTACAGTTCTATGGGTCTTGGCCTCTGGAGGCTTGCTTTTTCAAGGATGATGACCAAAGGGAAGAAGGCATCTTCCTTGCCTGTGCTAGTTAGAAAATGCCAGGAAGTCAAATCCAAACCTACCATGGTTACATCCATGGTGGGTCTTATGGTTACTTCTCCCCTTTTCATTCCCTCAGCTGATCAGAAGGCAGGAAATGGAGTACCCAGCAGCACCCAGACCCTGAGCCTAGTTAACAAGCAGCTAGAGTGAGAAGAGCAGACAAGGAAGCCATAGAGGCTTCTGCAGGGCAACTGCAGGGTGGGGTCTGCACCATGGATCACATGATATAACAGTAAACAAACAAGTAAATAATGTAATATTTTATTAAATCTCAGTTTTATCAAAATGGGCTAATGCAGTTCTGTAAACTGAAACAACAACAACAAACCCTACCTACCTATTACACACAGTTTTCCTAGGTACTGCCTGGTACTTTGTACTGTAACAGGTCAAAACTGACAGAGTTTGCCTAAGTTCACTGGGCACGTTTAAATAATGAAAAACTTTCTTTTGAGAGAAAAGAGGTTTTACTACGAGAGAGAAGAGGTTTTACTACGAGAGAGAAGAGGTTTTACTACGAGAGAGAAGAGGTTTTACTACGTAGTCAGGCTTGTCTTGTCATAGCCTCCTGCATCAGATTTACAGGCATGTGCCGCTTCCCTCAGTATTACTGCAGAAGGGAACATGTATAATGGAGATGGCATAAAACTTAGGGACACTGTGTACACTGATTTAGTTTGGAAATCTTGACAGAGAGATTTGAATCTTGACAGAGATATTGAATACAAGAAGGACTAGTTTATAATTAAATAGGACTTTGAATTATATTTCATTAGATCATATTAATTCATCTCCAACACTTTCAACAATGAGAGCAGATTGCTTTCTTCTCCATTGGTACAGCTAGAGGCCTGCAAAAAAAGAGAAAATAAAATTTCTAGAGCTAGTCACAAGAAGACTAAGAAATACAGTGTAGATTTGGGAATCAGTAAGCAACCAATTAGAACAGTGAAAATAATATGAAACAGGCAGAAAGATTGTTTTCAGCTCTAACGCATGAAGTTGAAAGTAAATATGAGATGTTTTAGTAATTTTAACCACATGTAATTGCTGTGTTCCTAAAAAGACTTTTTAAATTACAGATAATTCCTCACTGCAAAGTCATGAATCAGCCTTTCTTTAAACTGCAGTTAAAATTCTCAGCTGCTTTTATAGTAATTATTGTTTTTATATAAATACCATAAACCTATAGTACAAGATTTCCAGTATTATGTATTTTCATCTTACATCGTCTCAACTTTTTTTTTTTTTTCCGAGACAGGGTTTCTCTGTGACTTTTGGAGCCTGTCCTGGAACTAGCTCTTGTAGACCAGGCTGGCCTCGAACTCACAGAGATGCACCTGCCTCTGTCTCCCAAGTGCTGGAATTAAAGGCGTGCGCCACCATCACCACCTGGCTCACCTTATTTCTAAATGAATGCTAGTGTAACCTTACTATAGGTTTTTAGACCTTTCACCTTTTCATTACTAATTATAGAGGCTCCGCCTTTCCTAAATAGACAAGATCAAGATCCCAAGGTGAGGAGAGCCTTGGCTTTACTTCTTATATTCAGATCTCCATATAATGCTTTCTAGATCTGTGATTTAGGGTGATTAAGCTAATTACTGAGTTGTTCCCATTTGTCAAACACAGCTAGTGGCAATTGCTTACCTAGTCAGCTGAATTGAGGGCCAGTGAGAATATTACTTAGGTGCTAATTGGAGCCCTGTGTTTGTTATTCTCATTGTCTGTGTTAAATAAAGTGCTGGCTGGGCGTGGTGGCATATGCCTTAATCCCAGCACTTTAAAAGAGCAGACAGATCTCTATGCATTATAGGCCCGCTTGGTGTACATAGGGAGTTCCAGAACAGCTAAACAAATAAAAACAAAAACCAGTTAGCATACTGGCTTCAAGAAAATCACTAACTGCACAATTAATAGACTTTTTTTTATCTACGTAAGAAAATTTTTGTTTTTAAATTTTATTTCATAATTGAAATAAATCAAATTTAGAGAAATTGCCAGAATCAGAAAAAAATTTCTTTTACTGTTTGTCCAGATAACCCCATTGCCCATTCCAGTTTTGACATTTGTCCTAATAATGACTTATAGCTGGAAAGTGTAGGATTATGCATGATACCCAGTGTGTTCCTAATTTAGGAACAAAAACTGCTACAAAGTGATTTTTTCATTGCTTCCTTTTTTGTGGCATATGTGTTAGTTTTGTTTTAATTCCAGTGGTTTTTCTTTGGCTACTTACTGAAGATAGTGTCTGCTGCATTTCTGTAAGTGGACTTTCATCTCTCTTTTATGACATTTTTGTTTTTATTTGACACAGGGTTTCATGTAATCCATGCTTGCATCAAACTGGCTGTGTAGTTCAGGTGTGTATAGCCACACTCAATTTTATACAGGGCTGTGCATTGAACTCAGGGCTTTGTGAGTACTACCTAAGAACTCTGCCCACTGAGCTTTGCCTCCAACCCCTGTTATAATACTTTTTCTGAGGCTGTCACTTGAAAACTGTGTAAAAAGAATATCATATTCCTCTTATCATTTTCTCCCACTTGTTTTAGTGTCCTTTAGATTTTTTCTCGGATTAACTGTTATACTGATAATTGCCAAATGGCAGCTTTCCAGATTCCATCATTCTTCTGTTTATTAGTTGGCATCCTACCACAAGAGATTTAAGTAGAGTTCATTATTAACATCTTGTCCTGTGAGGATGCTGGTTGATAATAGACATGTCTTGGAAGAAGCACCTGGGAAAGATCAACCACAGCATCTCACTGGCTCTTAGAAGACTCATGTCTGCATGTATTCTGCATGTATTTGCTCATACTGCCATTGATGCCGACTCTTCTCTTTTATTCTGTAGGTTTTCATTTTGCAAGTCTTATTTTGGTGCTCAAATGCCCAGTGTTGGCAAGTGGTCTCCTATGCTGCCTTTAGTAAACCTTAAATGATCCCCTCTGTTCTTGATCCCTTCCTTTTTGACCTGAGAAGGTATTACAGATGCATCATATTAATTTTCAGTGCCAGTCTTGGAAACACTGATTATTTTAGTTGATGTGATATTTAGAAATCAAGATTCTAGCAAGAATGTTGCTCCTAGGATATTATTCTTAGATTTCTCAATGGTCAAACTTAAACATTACAGTTTATATACATTTCTTAATTAAAAATCCCTACTGTACTGGCTTTTTGGAGCCCATTCTCTTTGGAGGGATACCCTGCTCAGCCTAGATACAGTGGGGAGGACCTTAGTGTTGCCTCAAAGCAATGTGGTGGATTTTGTTGACTTTTCATGGGAGGCCTTATTCTCTCTAAGGAGTGGTTGGGGGAGGGGTAGAGGAGCAAAGGTGGAGGATTGGGGAGGAGGGGAAGGAGTAGAACTGGGATTGGTATGTAAAATAAGAAAAAGTAGTTTAAAAAATTTTAAAAAACCATGAGCTCAATGTAATAATTTATACCTCTAATTTCAGTCCAACACTATTGAGTAGATTTTAACTTAATGTTTCACTGTTTGTATCTCCCTTCATTGACAATAAAGTGAATAGGCTATTATCCCCAGCATGTTTACTTACTCCTTCCCCCTGTTTACAGTCTTTTTGCTGACCCCATCAGACTGCTGCTGCTGCCTCACTCCAGACCCTGCCTTGTGTGGGCTGCTGCCATTATAGGGCTGTTATCGCATTGCATAGGTGCTGGTCAGCAGTAACTTTCTTTTCATTCATATATGGAACTTGGCTACTTCTGAGCAATAGAAAGATTATTGAGATTTGGAGAAAAGTTGGAGGAAGCCTTAGAGGGCAGTATTCACATCTTTGGGTAAGTGAGTCTGTCAGTGTGGATTTATGTTTACTGAAGCACTTTATTCGTAATTTGTACGTCTTATGTAACTAACTCTTGAGCTGCTGACAAACAAAGGTCCTCTGTAAATGAGCCTATTTAGTAACTTAATATTTTAACCATTGTGCCACTGCTTAGAACTGAGGGAATTTTTCCTAAAGGTTGCCACAATAACATTAAACCATGACTATATATATTCTAAACAAAACCTAAAACATTCCATACCAAGTAAATATAGCTAATAATATTTATGAACCACTAGATTTTAAAATGTACTAGGAAAAGGCTTATGTAGTTGGATATCAAACAAAATTTTGTGAGTAAAATTAGCAAGACTCTTTCTGCCATTGGAGTTGGTGGGATTTTCAATTTTTAAGGAAAACAGGACTTTCAGGTTTTGAATGTTTGATGTGGTGAGCAGTGAAAGCTCTGTTTCTACCCCTTTAATTCACTGGCCTTTAAAAGAAGATTTCTTAGAATTTTTTTCCTCTTTTTTTTTTTTAAGCGGGTGTGTGTGTTTGACTCCCTCAAAAATGAATGTATTTTGTTATATCATGTTCTATGATAGTCCTTGATAATTCTTGGATTCCAGTATTTCATTTATCCAGCACCTAATATTAATTACCATGTGCCTGGTAAATATTTGCTGTATGAAGAAATAATAAGTGGACTGTATACAGATTTTTTTTTTAACATACTTAATTGACTTTGTTTTTCTTGTGCCTTATGTGGTGGCTGCAACTGGAGCCTGGGTCCTCAGAACAGAGACTCTGATGCAGGTTTTCACAAGATAGTCAGTGAGTTCTTGATAAGAAGACTTGGTGAACACAGTCTCTTTCCAGAGGTTTGGGGTGGGGTGTCAGATAGCTAAGAGATGGCATCAAAGGTGGCCTTGGCAAAGTTGTTCAAGGTGGCATTGTAGCCCCTAGCTGATGTGTGGCAGTCATCAGTACCAGCCATCAGCGGCAGCTTCCTGGGCACAATAGCAGAGATGATGCCAGTGCCAGGGATGAGATGCACTAGCACAGAGCCACAGAACAGTGTGGGGCTGACCAGTCTTGTTTCCCAGTAGCCCCTCCCCACAGGAATGATGGAAAGCTTGACCAAGATGATGGCACTTTGGATGGCAGTGGCTACCTTATTGAAGCTCTTAATGTCAAGACCAGCATTGCCATTGTAATATTCATGTCTTAGTTAGGGTTTCTATTGCTCTGAAGAGACACCATGACCATAGTAACTCTTATAAAGGAAACACATTTAATTGGGACTAGCTTACAGTTCAAGGTTTAGTTCATTGTTATGGCAGGAAGCATGGAGGTATGCTGGCAGACATGGTGCTGGAGAGGTGGCTGAGAGTTCTGCATCTGCAGGCAGCAGGAAGAGAGAGTGATACTGGCTTGAGCATTTGAAACCTCAAAGTCCACCCCAGTGACACACTTCCTTCAACAAGGCCACACCTCCTAATAGTGCCATTCCCTATGGCCATGGGAACCATTTGCATTCAAATCACCACACCCCAATAGTGACAAAAGCCTTGAACCTGGTCTTTTGGAGATACTCCCAGGGAAAAGTCAATAATCTCATAATCTATAATGGGCAGGGAGAACAGGTATATCTCCTCCAGGAACTTGATCTTCATGTCACCAGGTGGCACAGTTTGTTGATAGGGGATCTACTCATTGTCTTTGGCCCTCCCTCTAAAAGCTAAATCTGAGGAAGCTTCTTGACTTCCTAAATCCTGGGCCCCCAGGTCCTCTGGGCCCTCCTGCTACACCAGTACCACCTGCCATTTTCACAAAGAAGCCATTTTTTTTAAGACTTAAAAAGAAGATGAAAGAAAGCAACACAAAATAAAAGCAAGCATTTCTAAAGCTAGTACTTAAAAATATAATTTTTGCTTAATATATTTTTTAGAAAATAGCATATTCATCACTTTATGATATAGCCACACTTTAGAAGAAATTTGTTGCTTTATCTAGAAATGCCACTAAGACAAATCAGTCAAGATTTAACTTCTTCCTGTTTGTCCTGTTTGTTTAATAAAATCATTTGTGTTATATTCGTGTACCCACAACTCATTTAGTAAGTACTTCACAGTTGTTGATATGTTGAGAATATCCAGGTAAAGGAAACAATGCCGATCTTGAAAGATATTATTTCTATCTATCACCATGTACAAAACTCAAGTCCAAATGGATCAAAGACCTCAACATAAAGCCAGCCACACTGAACCTTATAGAAGAGAAAGTGGGAAGTACACTTGAATGCATTGGCACAGGGAACCACTTCCTAAATATAACCCCAGCAGCACAGACACTGAGAGAAACAATAAATGGGACCTCCTGAAACTGAAAAGCTTCTGTAAAGCAAAGGACACGGTCAACAAGACAAAACGACAGCCTACAGAATGGGAAAAGATCTTCACTAACCCCACATCAGACAGAGGTCTGATCTCCAAAATATACAAAGAACTGAAGAAATTGGACATCAAAAGATCACATAATCCAATAAAAAAATGGGGTACAGACCTAAACAGAGAACTCTCAACAGAGGAATCTAAACGGGCTGAAAGACACTTAAGGAAATATTCAACATCCTTAGTCATCAGAGAAATGGAAATCAAAAGAACTCGGAGATTCCATCTAACACCTGTAAGAATGGCCAAGATCAAAAACACTGATGACAACTTATGCTGGAGAGGTTGTGGAGAAAGGGGAACACTTCTGCATTGCTGGTGGGAATGCAAGCTGGTACAATCCCTTTGGATGTCAGTGTGGCGATTTCTCAGAAAAGTAGGAAACAACCTTCTAGTAATACCACTTTTGGGTATATATCCAAAGGATGCTCAATTGTGCCACAAGGACATGCGCTCAACTATGTTCATAGCAGCTTTGTTTGTCATGGCCAGAACCTGGAAACAACCTAAATGCCCCTTGACCGAAGAATGGATAAGGAAAATGTGGTACATTTACACAATGTAGTACTACACAGCAGAAAAAAATAACGGCAGCTTGAATTTTGAAGGAAAATGGATGGAGCTAGAAAACATTATTTTGAGTGAGGTAACCCAGACACAGAAAGACAATTATCCTGTGTACTCACTCATAGGTGGTTTTTAAACATAAAGCAAAGAAAGCCAGCCTACAAACCACAATCCCAGAGAACTTAGACAACAATGTGGGCACTAAGAGAGACTTACACAGATCTAATCTACATGGGAAGTAGAAAGTATAAAAAGACAAGATCCCCTGAGTAAATTGGGAGCATGAGGACCTTCCCCCCTTCAACCCTCCCCCAAGCCTGGGAGGGGAGCATTTTTTACACAGCACAGACCCATTGTTCTATATAATAGCATCAGAAGTGGGTCTTTCTAAATAATTCTTCTATCAGTTGCTTCTTAACACCAGGAGCACAAATTAACTATAAGGTCATGCATGGTTCATCAGCTAAGAGCTAGTAAAAGTTAAATGCAGAATTATGAACCTGTTCTGGTCAAGCTCTAGCACAGCCAGCCTGAACAAGACTGTAGTTAGAAATTTTCTCAGGATGAAAAAGGTATGGAGAGGAGGAAGAACATCATGGTAATAGTTTGAGCTTTGAAGCCTACAGTAATTTTGGTTCTTATACACTACCTATTTGGAGTATTAATTTGGGAATTGTTTAAATGCTCTGATCTACAGTTTCCTGATCTAAAAACCAAAAATTATAATATTACCTCTGGATATAATATGTATATATAGAATTTTAACATATATATTATAATATTATGTCTTAGTATTGTTGAATTTCATGAATTAAGCCATGGGAATTTTTTAGGTTAACATATTGGCAATTGTCAACATATCTTTAGACACAGAAATGCTTTATGGTTAGAGGATATTTTTATTAGTATTTTGGTGATTTTATGAACATTTTTAAGATGTTAGTTTAGAGAACTAGCATGAATGGAAATTTTAACTTAAAATTTATATTCAGTAAACTTTTTTAGGACTGTAATTTAATGTAAGTGTGGCTAAGAGTACTGACTGCGTTGGCTTTATAAGATTGTCTTTTGTGGATGAAAGGAACAAGTGATTTGTATAGTTCATTCTTGTAGTTTTGATTTCACACCATACTGATTTGTATATCAGGTCTATTTAAGCTGGGGAATGGACCAAAAGCACAAAACCCTCTTCTTATACTCCTTTCAACCAACAGCTGTAAATTCGTGCCCCCATTGTTTTCTAGGTGGGTCTTTCCTAGAACCACGGACTCTTTAGTGCTGCTCTCATCAGAGATGAGATACTCTGAGAGTAGTATTGTTTATTTTCATTACAGCTCTTGGGTCACAAGTAGATAATTCAAACTAAAACTGATTCCTTTTAAAGGAAGAATACTACACACTCATTAAATACTTTCATGGTAATTTTATGTAGGAATATAATAGTATCTTGTGAGTATGGAAGCTCAATATAGTATGACGTGAGATGTTAGCAGGTAGTTAGCAAAATAAGACAGCTCATATGCTGTGCCATTTTGTAGAAACAATAAATATGATAGAAATTCAGGGGCAGAGATCTCTGCCAGGTAGAGCATTTCATCCATTTCTAACCTAGTTGTAACCTGACTGTGTCCCTATGTATTGTTCATGTCTTTCTTAGAAGACTGTTTCAGTCGGGGCCGTGTGGCCTCTGTTGGTGAATGTATCTACCACTTCCATCTCTTAGTTCTCATTTCTTGAACCTTGCACTTTCAGAAAGCTTTTGCTTTTAGGCCTGGTTTTCATCTTTATCATGTGCTGTTCTAAAAAAGCTTCATATGGTAGGACTTGCAAGTAGAAAGTAGATGGGGACAGCAGCAACACAGTTGTTTTCTTTTTTCAAGCTGAGGAACTATAGAAATTGTCCTGTTAGCAAAAAAGTTGTTTTTTTAATCTCCAGTTGTCTGCCCTTCCACATCTTATACTAGAGATCCATCTTTCCTGAAGTTCTGGTTCTACTCAGCATCCTTTTTCATACCACTCTTGCTCTTCAGAACCCTCACCAAGTGTGGTGGTGCACACCTTTAATTCCAGCACTCAGGAGGCAGAGACAGGCGGATCTCTGTGAGAATGAGGTCAATGTGGTCTACATGGCAAGTTCTGGAAGAGAAACATGGTGTCACCAAGAAAAAAAGGAAGAAAATGTATAAAATGTGTTGGTTCTTTGAAATATTATTTTCAGGTTGTTAGAATGTTTCTTCCCACGCACAGTCATATTTTCTATCATGAAAAATTCACATCACTATTGCCTTTCCAACTTCAGTAGCCCCATGTATAACTGATGTCTCATGGAGAGCCACAAAGTCCACTGAGGCAACCACTTGTAGTAGATTACTTGTTGATAACATTCTGTACTTGTATGCTATTATTACTAAATTTCTAAGAAAAAAATATCTCATGTTGGTAGTACCAGGCTTTTTCTTTTCGGTCACCAACCAGCTCCCAAATCATGACATGGAGACTTATTATTAGTTTTGAATGCTCAGGCTGAAAATTGTTCTTTACCTCCACATCTAAAACTCACACATGCACACTTATTTGCACATGTGTACACACATACAATAAATAAGTTCCTGTTCTCTTAGCACTCCTCATCCAGAGAGCAAGTTGATTAAGGACAATTGCATGTGCGTTTGGTTAGTCTTATGGTAGATGCGTGTATAGATGGTGAAAGCACACAAAGGACGATAGCTATAATATTGGAGTGGGTGATAGGCAAAATGTCTGCAGGAAGGATTTCCTA
This sequence comes from Ondatra zibethicus, assembly GCA_004026605.1. Taxonomy (NCBI): domain Eukaryota; kingdom Metazoa; phylum Chordata; class Mammalia; order Rodentia; family Cricetidae; genus Ondatra; species Ondatra zibethicus. Next base: position 21,692 of record PVIU01016498.1, read on the forward strand.
ACTTGAGTCATTAAGAGTTAAGGACAAGGCAGGCAGATGGAAGAAAGGAAAGCTGTTCTGAGTTGAAGAGTGGCAGGGGATACAGGGCCACACAGCACATTTAAAAAGCTGCAGATCGTGAGGGTCATAGGTGATGCTGCTGCACAGTGGTCAGCAGTTCTTGAAACAGCTTAGTCTGAAACCTACTGTGGCCATTTACTAATTTGTTATACCTAACTAAGAATTTTATTTACTTTGAGAAAAGCATAGGCTCAGCATGGGAATAAAAGTGCTCACTACAGAGTTGCTTCAGTGTCTATGTGAAATAACATTCATAAATCTGGTATGTAGTAAATAGTTAATGTTAGCAGCAGTTTTTATTGGTGTCCTGGCTGCTTTTAGAATTTGATTTTCCTTGTCAGCATTCTGTAATGAAGTGTTCTCAGTTGACTGTTTAATTTGTGGTGCTTCAGATAGCAGCCCTCTTTTGTTATAATGTTGTAAAGACAGGATTTTAAAGGTAGCATAGATCAGTTCATTAGTGTTCTTATTTAAAAAATGAACCTGAGTTAAAGAGTCCATCTGTAATAGTGCTGTGACTGGCTGTACAGTGCAGCCTGATATAAGTCTCTTCCCATTCCAGAGTTCTCCTCATTAGTGTTGGAACCAGTTGCAGAAATCACTGAAACATCAACCTGTAGCACTTGTCACAAGTTAGAGCAAAAATATTTTGTGAGCAGTTCCAAACTCTGAATAAATTGCTAAGTGCATTAAAATGTGCCCCTCACTGCTTGCCCTGTGGTGTAGGTACAGTTCAGCTGTGTAGCATGAAGAAGCTCAGTTAAGGTGGGCAGAAGGGACAGGGTAGCCTCAGATAGCTCTTTGACATTGAGGATTTCTTATGCAAACAAGCTTTGGTTAGTTTCCTCATTGAAATATGAGTAGATTTTGTAGTACTTACCCTTTAAGTCTGATCTACTTCATTTTGCGTAGCACCTAACAAATAATTGGTGCATAAATGCTTAGCACAGAGTGATCAGCAGGGGACCTACCTATCCTTTAGTGGAATAAACAGATATTGATATATCTTATAGATAATTGTAATTTATTAAATTCTGTGAAAAAAAGAAGTCCCGAATGATTTATGAAGAGGTGAAGTTTTAGCTAAGAAAGGAAGGTTCAACAAAATACAGGCGATGATAGGCTAAAACGGATAAGAATGAGTTGCCCCAGGACTGAAAAGGCAGGCAGTCTTTGGAGCAGAGTAAGCTAATACAAGACCCAAGTTCTGGTCATGAGAAGAAAGGAAAGGGTATTTGCAAGGCATCTTCAAGGAACTCAGAGAGCAAGTGGCAAAGTAAGTTTTCTCCCTTGAGTGATTTTTGTCTTATTTTAAAGATACATTCAAAAGAAAACTAGTTCTACAAACAAAGCTACTTTTGAATCAGCACAACTGTCTACTCAGGTAGAGTAGTAGTAGGATTGGGCAATTTTGTCCCCTCTTTATTTGATTTTCTTCCTTTGAATCTGGCCTCCTTGGAAATTGGGGCAGTATTTGATGTGCTGAATTGCTTAGATAAGGTCTTTTTTTTTTGTAAATTTATTTATTATGTATATAGTGTTCTGGGCACCAGATCTCATTACAGATGAGTGTGAGTCATCATGTGGTTGCTGGGAATTGAACTCAGGACCTCTGGAACAGCAATCAGTTCTCTTAACCTCTGAGCCATCTCTCCAGCCCTAGATCAGGTCTTTTACTATTGAAAAATTAAAATTCAGAGAGAATCTTCTTTTGTTTTCCTGGTTTAGCGTTTGTGTGGGTGTGTGCAGTGCAGCTGTGCTGTGGGTTTCTTGGCAGTCAGATGGGGCAGTTCTCCATGTAGTCATCCCAGAAGGAAGAAGCCTTCGTGTAAAAAGCCTACTCTGACTGGATTAGATTCAGCGGGAGGCATCCAGGCCTGAGCTCCTTGGCTGGTAGCCTCCTTTGTTTGGCTCCATGGATCCAGCAGCCTCAGGCCCATATACAGGCATTATGACAGAGCTCTATCAAAAGGAGAACATGGGAAACAGCTGTGTCTCAGTATAAAATCGCCACTTACCAATACAGTTTTAAATAGTTTTTATTGTTAATTATGATTCGTTCCGTTTTTTTCTTTAAAGAACACATTGAAAAAGGCATACTGTGAAAACATTGCGTGCAAATGTGAATTCAGAATTTTCTATAATTTATGAGAATGCTCTTTTCCTAGATCTGTTTGTGCACAGATGGATTCACAGCACTGCGCTCAGTGCTTCCTTGTTGCCTTCAGCCCCATTTGCCCTCTTGTGTGGTCTATAAACACTTCATTTTCCCAAATCCTCAGATTAAATGCACATAATATGCAACTCTCCATTTCTCAAGCACACTCACAGCCTTCCCTTGGATAAACTCATTGTAGCTCATTACACACTGCAAGCAGACAAAAGCCTCTGACTAGATTCTTAGGGCTTTTGTCTTCTTTATATCTTTGCTCTTAGTTGTTATTTTCAACGAAGTGCAGAGTTTATGGTTAGTTCATCTGTGTTCAAATCCAGCCTTTCCTAATGTGGTCTGACTTTCTGCCTATTTCTCAAAAAAAAAAACAAAAAAAAAAAAAACACAAAGCAAAACAAAACAAAAAAACCCAGTAGGACTCTAATGTTAGCATTCCTCTCTGGTTGGGGTATTTTTCTTTCAGATCTTCAGAAGTCTATGAGTTTTTATTTTAGGTTTTAGTTGATATAGTTAACTCAGAGGGCTTATTACCCCACCCTTTTTCTGTGTGTATGCACATGAGATTTCTCCCTTCCCCATTTTCCTTAATGACTAACATAATTTAAACTTTTCCTCCCCATCCTTTCTTTATTTCTGAGTTGTCCTACCTGAGTCCTTGCCCAAGACTCTTAGCTTCCACAGGGGCAAAGGTTTCCCACATCTTGTTCACAAACATATGTCATGATACTTAGGCTGGACCTGGCTTTCTGAGGGCATTTCATAGTATTATATGCATTAATGGCCTAGGTGACATGTCAGTCAAATCTGTATCTGTTAAGTTATCTATACCCAGCAAAATGGATTATTTCATCCTTTAAAAACTCTGTATTGATGCTTATTTTAGAACTAGTTTTAGTGCTATTTGCCTTAATTGTTTTTATATGTTTCTTCTGTTTTAGATTCTGTCTTTAGGAAAACAAGTGTAGGTCTCATTATTTTCGGTTTACGATAGTGTGCTAGATATTATTTTAGTACTGTTTATTGAATTTAATTGAAAATTTAATATTACATCTTTGCTTCCCCTAAAGTTATATAGCTGTGTACAGCTTTTAATTTTGAGAACAGTATGCTTTAAAATATACTTCCTTTCTGTTTTGCAGTTCATAATTGGACAGTTGAGGATACCCTGCAGTGGTTGGTAGAATTTGTTGAACTCCCACAATATGAGAAGAATTTTAGGGATAATAATGTGAAGGGAACAACACTTCCCAGGTCAGTGGTACTCAGATTGCTTTTTCGTGCATTGAGAAGTGTATTTTAGATGATGCCAGTTTTCAGTTCTGAACCTACAAGATAATTCTGGGGCTGATGGAATAAAAGAAATACTATAAATGTATCTGTTTTAAGTATTTTATCTAGTTTCTTGTTATAGTTTTATTCTTTGTGTGTTCATATATAATATGTATGTGTGTTTGTGGCATGAGTGTGGGTACATGTGGATGGCACAACATGTGTGTAGAAGTTAGAGAACAACCTTAGATGGTGCTCTATAACTTCCACCTTGCTTGAGACAGGACCTCTTTGTTATCAGTGTTTGCACATATCATATCAGGTTAGCTGGCTCCCAAGCTTCTGAGTATACATGATTTAAACTTTCCTTCTCTACTTTCTTTATTTCTAAGTTCAAGTATCTCTTGCCTGTTCTTCCTAACTCACCGAAGAATTGCATATTACATGAATCCCTTCCCCCTTATCATACCTGAGAGGGCTTCTTTTTTTGTTTTTGTTTTGTTTTCTCGAGACAGGGTTTCTCTGTGGCTTTGGAGCCTGTCCTGGAACTAGCTCTTGTAGCGCAGGCTGGCCTCAAACTCACAGAGATCCCTCTGCCTCCCGAGTGCTGGGATTAAAGGCGTGCGCCACCACCGCCTGGCTCTGAGAAGGCTTCTTATCTTTCATCTAGGTTTTCATCTTAAGAAGTTAAACACTAAGCGTATAGTGGGAGCTTTTTCAACTACTGCTAACTAAAAGCTTTTAAAATAAGAACTGTTTAACATCTGCTAAAAATGTTTAATAAGTCCCATAACTATTTTATTTTTCTTTGTGAAAATGCCACCCTTAGGTAATTTTTATGAAATACTTTGTTTCATAAATTTCTCAGTTACAGTAAGTTATAATGGAAAGTAACTTTAGAGAACAGCAGCTCATCATTATAGCAACACAATTATCAACCCAATGAAGGCTTCCAGTAGCTAAGTTTTATGAAAGGGTTTCTGAAGTGTGGTGTGCTTTAATACAGATGAACTCTTAACAGTGATCACCAAGCATGTGAAGTAGTAAATATTGTTGCTTGTGTATTGAAATGTTTATATTAGAAATACTTTGTTTATAACACGAATTTTTTCTACGTACAGGATAGCAGTTCATGAAACTTCATTTATGATTTCCCAGTTGAAAATCAGCGACCGGAGTCACCGACAGAAACTTCAACTCAAAGCACTAGATGTGGTTTTGTTTGGGCCTTTGACACGTTAGTATCTCTTCCATTCAGTTGATCTAGTAGTGTAGTCTGCCCATCCCTGTGTTGATGAAGAAAACAGGATGGAGAAGCACAGATCAACACTTGCTTACTGTGAAGGAAATATGGCTCATAGGATGAGCTTTTCTGCCATAAAAACGTGCATTTTCAAAAGTAGTTACTAATAGAAAATTGGTTAAACTGGCTAGGTGATAATTTATATTTCTATATTAAAAATGTTGGGGTATTGTGACTGTTGATGTTAATTCAGCTGGATGTTCACCCTTAAGAATATGGCAGTTTAACTATTCTGATGGCACCAGTAGTAAGTCCTAACAGTGTCACTAGCCACCAGGAAAAGAACTTTGAAGGCATAGATCAGACGCAAAGATCCCTCGAAGCTTTAGAAGGAACACAAGTCTAGTAGGAACACCAGGTGGACACTGTTATTTGATTGATTTGAAAAGGAATGTGTAGGAAACTGTTATGTCATATTTTTATTTAAAAATTTTAAGTTGGACAGGAATATTTTTTTTTCTCAGAAGGGAAGTTTAATATGTTTATTTAATAAAAAATTTCTGAAAGTGTTTGAAGTGTTTGAACAGTATATATTTTAGATGAATTCTACTTTATTGTTTCAGAATCCTAAAAGGAATATCAAAATTAATACAGGGAGTATGGCATTTTACAGAATACAGATTAGAAAACTAATGTTATTTCTCCCTGGATCCTGGAGTGTACCTGTTAATACTGATTGAGATGGGCTCTTCTATTGAAGGCTAAAGGAATGATTCAGTGATCACCTGACTTTGATCATGATTCTGTTTTGGCTGGAGCTAAGTGAGCAGTTGGTAAAACAGCCAGAATTCCTTTGTGAGCTGGTGGGCATTATAAGAGAGGAAGTAGAGAGCCCTGCTAAAAATGCCTAGGATCCCTGAACTTTGCTCCTTGCCCTAAGTCCTTGACTGACTCCACTACGTGATTGTTTTGTGTGAAATTTTGTCTTTTTCCCAGAAGCTGATTAGTAAAAACAGGAATTAAAGGTAGAGAATTTTGTCTACATGCCATTGGATTAGGAATGTTTCCTGTATTTATCTAGGAATAGGCTGCTTCATAATCTAGAGAATATGGTATTATCAAATTGTTTTAAAAAATATTGTTAAATGTGCATTTTAATAAGCAAACCAGCTAAGAAATTAATGATGTATTATCTTTTAAATATTTTTTTTTGTCCTGGAATTATCATTTGACTGAACAAGTACCATAGTGTAATGCCCAAGCTAGGTTTTTTACAATAATTTATGTTGTCAAATGAATAGATACATTCTATTTTTTTTCACTTAATTCCTTTCCAGTGTGTAGTGCTTTGGAATTTGGGACTGGTCAATCTGCGTATTGTTATTCCTGGAGATTATATTTCAGACAGAGTCAGAATAGGGCTATGGCTGAAATGAAACCTGAGCTGAACCTCCCAGTTGGAAGCAGAAATACAAGCAATCCCTTTTGAGACTGTAGCTTCCTGCAGTGTGTGTTCTGCATGGCAGGTGAGGGTGTGTGCTCTAGAAATATGGAGCACTGAGACTTCCTAGCATAGAGACAGGCATGGATGCACTGTGGATTTGCTAGCAACTTGAGATTTCTATTCTGTTTCTCCATAGGAAGCATGCAGAATGTCTTGTGGCAGGAGCACTAAGTGTTAGGGCAATGTCTTCGTTAGGGTTACTATTGCTGTGATGAAACACTATAACCAAAGCATCTGGGGAGGACAGTGTTTATTCAGCTTACACTTGTATATCACTGTTCATCACTGAAGGAAGTCAGGACAGGAGCTCAAGCAGGGCAGGAACCTGGAGCCATGAGCTGACACAGGCTGTAGAGGAGTGCTGCTCCTGGCTTGCTCTTCATGGCTTGCTCATCTTGCTTTCTTATGGAACACAGGATCACCAGCCCAGGGATGACCCCACATCCATTGCTAATTAAGAAAATGCCATACAGACTTGTATATAGCCTGATCTTATGAAGGAATTTTCTTAATTGAGGTTCCCTCCTTTCAGATGACTTAACTTGTATCAAGATGACATAAAACTAGCCAGGACAGGCAGTTTACCACTATAAACTATATTTCTTTGGAACATTGAAATACTACATTGTATTTTATTAGAAACCATGTATCTATCTCTCTTCTAATTAGTCCCTAGAAACTTAGTGTGCATTGACAGTCAGGGCAAGGTTAAAATGGTAGTTGAGTAGAAGTTTTTCTTTTATGTTTTATATTCCTGAAGATAGCCCTGGTGCCTTTTGCCTTATATTGCAGTGCTGGGTTTACATTATACCTTGGTAGGCTAGGGAATAAGGTCCTGCACTTTCCCTTATCCTAACCCCTGTATTTCAAACAAATGGCCACTTGACCCACATTACTAACTAGCTAGCTATGTACACCCAGGACTTCTCAGCTGTGTACATGGTGGAGTAGTGGATAATCTTTGTTACTAGTAGAGGGTATGGGAGAAGAGGCTTTCTGCCAGTTGTTGGGTGCTCAGATATTCCTGGCCTCTACTCTTGAGGTGCAAGTAACTTCCCTGTGGGTTAACAAAATATTGTCATGTCTGCTTGGTGGGTAGTGTATCCCCCAGTGTAATGGGCTGCTGATGAGTGTAACTTACTGTATAACTGCATGCTTGGGGAAATGCCTTTTGGTGAATGATTGGTTATCCAATTTGTGTCTCAGTGACAGTGACCTGGCCTGACTGAAGGAAATGGAAGCAAGTCGTGGGCTCTCTTTACTCTGTGCGGACTTCTCACCACATGACATTAGAAAATGAGACCTGATATGGCCGTGTGCATTTCTCACTGCCTTTCTGCAGGTCCCATATACTAGTTAGCATACTGATTGTTGGAAAATAAGCATACTGATTTTTGGAGGAGAGTTTTGATTACATAAGGCTAGAATTTGTATCTGGGGAAAGGAGATATTTAGTTTTATTTGCTTTGGATATCTGCTTTTCTGTATATTTATATTATGTTACACTCAAAAATTAACTATCTGCTTTTGTTTTCATAGGCCCACCTCATAACTGGATGAAGGATTTTATTCTCACAATTTCCATAGTAATTGGTGTTGGGGGGTGTTGGTTTGCTTACACACAAAATAAGACATCAAAGGAACATGTTGCAAAAATGATGAAAGACCTAGAGAGTTTACAAACTGCAGAGCAAAGTCTCATGGACTTACAAGAGAGGTAACTAAATCATCTCACTCAGCCTGGGTGTGGTGGCTTATGCTGGGAATCCTAGCACTTAGGATGTAGAGCTAAGATGATCTTCTCAGGAGCATCTTTGACTGTGGAGCTAGTGACTTCAAGGTCAGCTTGTGCTACATAAGAACTTGTCGCAAAAAACTAAGTAAGACAAAATTTATTACTAAAACCAGTTTTAATTCTTGTTATACACATAAACAAATATGTCTTGTAAAAAATGTTACCTGAGTATATATGTAACTACTTATTTTAGATTAGTATTCATGTTAGGTATAAATGGTCATTTCATTTTGTATTTTCAGAGAATTACAGTTTGGGAATAAATGTGTAGAAGATCAGAGGAGTAAATCAGATATAAGTAGAATGTAGTTGAATTTTACTTTCAAATATATTTAAATATTTATAAGTTTGTGGACATTATCTTTGCAGAAAATGTTTTCTGCAATCCTTGTCCTTCGAGCCCAAAATAACAGAAAATATCTTGATATATATACATAACCTAATTTAAGATCAATAGGAATACTATTAAAAATTCTGATTTTTAAAAATATGATATTTTTTTGAAGCAATGTTTCTTTTTTCATAAAAGTAAAATTTTGGATACTTATATGAGGAACTTTTTAAAAATTTATTGTTCTCTAAGACTTGAAAAGGCACAGGAAGAAAACAGAACTGTTGCTGTAGAAAAGCAAAATCTAGAGCGAAAAATGATGGATGAAATCAACTATGCCAAGGAGGAGGCCTGTCGGCTGAGAGAGCTGAGGGAGGGCGCAGAGTGTGAGCTGAGCAGACGCCAGTACGCAGAGCAGGAGCTGGAGCAGGTACTGTTCTTGAGAAAGTGTTCCTACTGCTACTCGAGGTACAGGGCCAGTGCTTTCTTTTTCTTTTGCCCCATCTTCTGTATCTGCATTTATTTTCATTGTATACTTCCTCAGCTAATAATTTTTTTCAGCATTGGTGAATTCATATTTTAAAAATAACAAAGTGATAACTGAAGAGTGAAGATGCCAGCATGTTTCTTTTTCCATACGACATAAGGTCATGTTAGGTTTGTTGCCTAGAGTTTACTTGAGGTGTTTATTTAGTATCCATGGTAAGTCTGAGTTTCTAATATCACCTAGTAAGAGATAGGGCATCTAATTTTGGGCTTCTGTAAAGTCAAAGGCTGCAGATGTTAAGGATTTCTATTAGTCATTCCTTTGAAACCTGTTAGATGGCTTTAGAACACAATCTACTAAAATTTTCAAAGTTACCTACCAAGGTGTCCTTTATGATGTCTGCTTTCTCAGGTACTCAAAATAGGATGGAGTAGGCTTTCAGACATTTCACAGTTCTTTGGAGAAGAGAAGGTTGTAGAAAAATCTAATGGCATGCATGTGTATCAGTTTCCTCTTCCTGCAGTCTGATAGTTTGAATGTAATTGATCCCCATAAGCTTATAGTGGGTGGCACTATTAGGAGGTGTGACTTTGTTAGAGAGAGTGTCACTGTGGGGGTGGAGTTGGAGGTCTCCTATGCTCAAGCTTTGCACAGTGAGACAGCTCACTTCCTGTTGCCTATGGATCAAGATGTAGAATTCTCAGCTCCTTCTCCAGCATTATGTCTGCCTGCATGCCACCATGTCCTGCTGTGTTGATAATGGACTAAACCTCTGAAACTATAAGCCAGCCCCAATTAAATGTTTTCCTTTATAAGAGTTGCTATGGTCATGGTGTCTCTTCACAGCAACAGAAAACCTATCTAAGACATGCAGAGATAAATTACTGCAAGCTTGGTGGCATAATGAAATGTAGATTTATCATTATTCTACAATGTCTGTAGCCTTATTCTAGTGGAGCCTGTATGGAAGAATCTGTTTCTTTTCCATTCTAGAAGCCATGAATTTCTTGTTCTGTGGCCCTTCCTTCACCTTCAGAACTTGTTAACCTCTATGTCTATAATGCCATATCATTTTTCTGACGGCCATTTATTGACTGAAAAACTAAGAAACAAAATGAGGATTGGGAGATTTGTTCAGAAATATTCAATTACAAAGCAGGGACAAGAATCTAAGTATTCTACCTCTCACTTTGTATATCATGTGTGCTGCTTTCTCTCAATTTGATTGTCAAGTAAAAGATCAGAATCATATGATAAGTCTTAATCAAATCTCTGGGTAAGTGTACATTGAACATCACTGTTTTCTTCTCTTAGAGAATTTGACTGAACTCTGCCCTTTTTTTCTGCCATTGATTACATTTCTCTCTTGAAAAAACATTTAAGTTCTCTTCCCTTTGACTTAAGTTCATTAAGTTTGGGTCTGGTTAATTTTGGTATGTGATGTTTTTATTTATTTGTAAGTTTTTATATAATAAAATTTATTAAAATATACTTTTAAACTGCTAAAATTAACTCCTAGGCATACTTTGTAATTATGTCTAGCTTCCTGGCAAATCTTTTCTGTATAGGATATAGGAAAGAGTCAAGAAGTTAACAGTAAAGGCCTAACCAAAATTATGCTGTGTCCAAGAACTGGGTATGCCCTTCAGTTTCTTTTGAGAACTCCTGGCCTGATCCCACCAAGATATCTGACTTTCAGCTTGTTCTAGGATGACTGAAAACTTATTAGCTAATTTTCTAATTAATTCTTTGCCTATAAGAAATAACTAATCCAAAAAAACAAATAATAATAATTTTTCTTTTTATTAGTTTATATTAATTACTCTCAACAGTAGGTTTCATTATGGCATTCTCATATAGATATAATGTATTTTTTTATTTTAAATCAATTTATTTTTTGAAACAATCTTTTCTCATTTTATATACCTATCCCAGTCCCACTCCCTCCCCTCCTCCTGCTCCCCCTTCTTCTACCTACCCATCCCCCATCCACTCCTCAGAGAGGGTAAGGAAGGCTTCCCATGGAAGTCAACAAAGTCTGACACATCATTTTGAGGCAGACCCAAGCAGGTATCCCTCCAAAAAGAATGGGTTCCAGAAAACCAGTTCAAGCACTGGGGTTAAATCCTGGTCCCACTGCCAGTGGCTGCAAAGACTGCCCCAACCACACATCTGTCACCCACATTTAGAGGGCCTAGTTTGGTCCTATGCAGGTTTCCCTGCTGTCAGTCTAGAGTCAGTGAACTCCTACTAGATCAGGTCAGCTGTTTCTGTGGGTTTCCCCATCATGGTCTTGACCCCTTTGCTTGTATTATGCCTCCTCCCTCGCTTGGACTGGTCTCCGGAAGCTCGGCCCAGTGCTTAGCTGTGAATCTCTGCATCTGCTTCCATCAGTTGCTGGATGAAGGTTCTATGATGACAGTTAAGGTAGTCATCAATCTGGTTACAGGGGAAGGCCAGTTCAGGCACCTTCTCCACTATTGCTCAGGGTCTTAGCTGCGTTCATCCTTGTGGATTCCTGGGAATTTCCCTAGTGCCAGGTTTCTTGCTAGCCCCATAATGGTTCCTTCAGTCAAGGTATCTCTTTCCTTGCTTCCCCTCTTTATCCTTTCCCCATCTTGATCATCCAGTTCTCTCATGTTCTCCTCCCCACCATGCTCCCAGTTTTCTCAGGTCATCTTGTCTGTTTCCCCATTTGTCACACTCCTCCCCAGTTAGCCACTTCTGTTCCTCTCCTGCTGGTCACTCCTTCCCATATAGTCCTTCTGCATTCATGTCTTCTCACTTATTTTGATGACCCCATGAGTTTTATTCCTCTCCTTTATAGAGTCCTTGATGAGGGAGTATATACAGAAGCATGGACTTAGCAGTGGCCACTAAAGAAAATGTCTCTTCTTCCCTAAATGAACATTAACTTCCTTAATAATAGTGTTTGATAAGTGACTGCCTCTCATTTTATCTCTAGTTTGGGTACAGGGAGCTTTGCATGCCTTTGTAGACTCTAAGGTCACTGCAGTTTGATGCACCAGTTGTGCTTGTATGAACATAACCCTCATGTCATCCTGAGTCAAAGATGCCTTAAAGGAGAGCAAGTAGGTCTTTGAGGATGAACTCTGCCCAACATGATTTTATTGATAAGAAATTCCACCTTGTGAGTATTCAGTGTATAGAAGCTCTTGGTCATGCTATCCGTGGCTTTAACTTTTATCAGTTAATGCTATCTGAGCATTAACCCTTTTGTTATGCTGCATAGAGAAGGTTATATTAGGGAGGTTAAGTAATTTCTGCCTTATGTTACACAGCTGTTATTCAGCAAAGGCGAGATTTTGTGTGTCCTATTCCAAATCTGTATTTTCCTATACTTCTGTTCAGTGCTTCATTTACTGAGGTAATTAAAGTGGGAAATTAATGTATGTATATCCATATGTTACCCTACAATCCCATATAGTTTGAAACATATTTTTTTCCTAATGAAGATAATTTCAAAAGTGATTATATGGTATTATTTTTCTAAATGAAGACTTGTGATTAATATTACCACTTTATATTTTATGTGATTAAAATAGTTTTCACATCGTGGTTTTGCTCCTAAAAATCTCATGTTATCAGGCTAAGTCACAGACAGTGAGCCTCAGAAGTGTGAATCTTGCCAAAGCTCCATAGACTTATACAATCAAATCAGATATAGAAGCCAGGTTTGAAGTGTGTGGGCTGTTTATTTTCTGAGACGTTTCTGCTTACTGCTCTTTAGTTTTAATGTACCAGAATTATATAGTTTTCAGATATGTAATTTATTTGTAAAAGCTATTAGCTGATTTGATTTTGACTATCCTCATGGCTAACAGTGTAACTCAAACTGAGGGTTAAGATTTCAATCAAATAACAAAGTTATGAATAATAGCTGTTGAACAGTTGCTAATAGTGGATGGTCATAAATTTCACTGATTTGAGACATTAACAGTTAATTTGAGCCTTGCTCAGCCTCAATTTATGCCCAAAATACATAGTTTAAGTGCAAAATCATTGAGCTAAAATAAGAGAAATAAACTTATATGAAATCTATAGTATTATAAAAAATAACATGAGGAAAAATTCTGTGTTTAATATCCTGAACATTTAAATTACACTGGATTTTTAGTTTCAAAGTCTCATGAGAGGTAAGGCTTGCTGCAGTCTGCAGGATCATGTGCTGCAGGGCCTGGCCTGGCCTTGAGTTCTTTCTTCCTGAGAGATTAGCAGGGACGCCACACAGCTTAGAGACCTTCTTACTAAGTTCATATCGTCCCATATATGTTACACATGAATCATGCCAGGCGAGTGTTGACTTAGAAGTTGCTCCTACTGAAAAAGCCTTTTTTTTTAAAGTCCTAAGTTACAACTCTTTCAGTTTTTTTTAACTTTAATTTTTTTTATTTATAGACTGTGTGTCCTGTTGTGATTTCTTTTTAATTTTGGAGTTTTAAAATATTTTTCCACACTGCCGAACAGCTGTTCTATTTCTTTATCAAAAGTTTGTGTAGTACTCTTCTTAGTTTATTCTGGCAAACAGAAAAGTTTATTTAAATAAGTTGGGTTTGTTCAGATCAAACATTCCTCTGCACTTTAGTTTAGGAATGGAGCTTCAGTTACCTTAGTTAGCTTGTGAGAGCATTTGCCCTGCAGCTGTGGGTTGGGTACCAGAAGTTCTGTGCTCCACAGTGCACCCACGGCTTTGTGGGACAGCTTTGAGTTATACACACCAATCTCACCATAGGTCACCTCACATTTTCTAGTTTGTACACTGTCTATATTTATAAGTAAGTTCTAAGAACAGATTCTCTGTTCCTTCTGTGTCACTTCGTTAGTGAGGCTTTTCTTTAGATATTTTTTCCTTAGCATTTATTATACTTAATACCTTAGACATCTTATTATTTTTATTGTCATTGTTGTTTAATTGGCTGGCCTCCTTAAATGGCATGTGGGGGAAATACTTTATACATACAGGGTACGAAATGCATAGTTTCTCACAGGGAAAATCAAGTATATTCTTGACCAGAACTGATTGTCTTGAAGTTTTCACAGTCTACTCATGTCAGTGTTTGCTTGCTGTCTGGGGACAGTGGAGGAGATAGAAAGGGCGGAGCAGCGTGAGAAATAACAGACAGTATCAGGAAATGAGAAGTAGGAAGTTCACTTGGTTTCAGACATTGCTTCCTATCCTAGATGACCTCCCCCCCAAAAAAATGTGTTGTGAGGAAAGTGTGATCAGTAATTTGTATAATCCCTAAATTTTTTCCTCAGTGCCTTATTTCTCTTAACTTGACAACTATAAAATACAAAAACTAAATATTTCAACTTTTTTATGTGTGTGGGCTCGTGCCCTTATCTAACCTGTGACTTTTTCGCTTTCCTTAGTAAATTTAGAATGTAGTTAAAGCCAGCTCTAGTTTTGATATAAAAAGTACATTTAGATTCAGTGACTTTAAAAGGTTTTTGTAAAATCCATAATTAAATTGGTTTTTCTTTTTGTTTTGGTATCAACATTTATTTCAGTCTTTTCTTCCTTTGTGTTTTCTTCCTTTTGTCCTTCCAGGTCCGCATGGCTCTAAAAAAGGCTGAAAAGGAGTTTGAGATGAGAAGCAGCTGGTCTGTTCCCGATGCACTTCAGAAATGGCTTCAGCTAACACACGAAGTTGAAGTACAGTACTACAATATTAAGAGACAGAATGCTGAGATGCAGCTAGCCATTGCTAAGGACGAGGTATTATCTGGTTTCATGATTAACTGGAATAGAAAAACCTCATTACAAGCCTTCTTGAAGGTTCTGTTTTGAAAATTAGAGTTTGCCATGTAAATTAATTCTTGTAATTATATAATTTAAAGTAAAATTATTTTCTCTAGAGAAGTGCATGCATACCTTTCAAAATTACCTTAGTGCTCTTGAGAAATTGTCGTTGCTGTCACTATTGTAAACGTTTTATACAGAGCTTTTCTCCTCCAGGTTGCTGCCTCATATCTGATGCAGGTTAGTAGTTCCTAGAAACTCGTGTTTGCTGTTATTAAATTGTGTGGAATAAGAGTAAGCCTTAATCTGAATTCTGGAAAAATGAATAGTTGACTCACTAACCTTCATTGCAATAGGGTTTGGTTAATGTTTTTTATTAGTTCTAATAGAAGATTCTATTTTTTCTCAGCTATAGAAATAAGAAAAACAGTACTCTAGAACAAAGCTTTAAATGCCTTTGACTTAGGAAAGCATGCTTTCTTTCTCATCTGTTTTCTTATTTTGAAAATATGTCTGTATCTTGGCTAATAACTTTCTACTGGTTTTATGATTATTAATACTGTCAAAACCAAAATCAACTTTATTAGTATGTAAGTGGTCATTTTCCTAAACCTAGCTTCATTTTTAACCTTTTGGGTTTTCAGGCAGAAAAAATTAAAAAGAAGAGAAGCACAGTCTTTGGGACCCTGCATGTTGCACATAGCTCCTCCCTGGATGAAGTAGACCACAAGATTCTGGAAGCCAAGTGAGAATACTCTCTACCAGTCTGTCTGTCTGTCTACAGTGTTGAGCTGTGTACTATATAGATAATGTATATTTAATTAGAGAAGCATACACAGTGGCATAACTTACTAATTCTGAAACTGGATAATTTTTTTCTTGAGATCAGCCAATTTCTATGGTCTCTTCCTGTAATTGCCTTTATTTCAATGTCATATTCAGGACTTCAGTGCAATAAGTAATTTATCTATTGACCTTTCAGGAAAGCACTCTCTGAGCTGACAACGTGTTTGCGAGAACGGCTTTTTCGTTGGCAGCAGATTGAGAAGATCTGTGGCTTTCAGATAGCTCACAACTCTGGGCTCCCCAGTCTTACTTCCTCTCTGTACTCTGACCACAGCTGGGTGGTAATGCCTAGAGTCTCCATTCCACCCTACCCTATTGCTGGAGGAGTCGATGACCTAGATGAAGACACACCCCCAATAGTGTCACAGTTTCCAGGTATGTGAGTTCAGCAAAGAAGTTCCTAACATGCCCTTTTAGGAATGATGTACTTTGAAGTCTATGGAGGGAATGTACTCTTCTTTGTTTCTTTTTAATATTTATTTTACTCTTTGAGAGTACTATATATTCTCATATGTATTCGTTATATATGTGGTATGTATTCTATTTTAGAAATACACCTTATCAAGAAGCATGAATAGTTGATTAATTTGCATATTTTAGCACATATTTATATTTCAGCAGTTGTCATATAGATCTCATTGTAGGATTTTGCTTTTAAACCATTACTAATCATTAAATTGAAATGGGAGAATTACATAAAAAAATGGATCTAGCATATGACTGCCAGTGGTTATATAAATGAGATGCTGAACTTGGATGGAAACTACAGTAGAAAGAAAGAGTAAGGCAAGGTTTTGGAAGCCTGGGTTTGAGTGGTAACTGTATAGTCAGCTCTTGACTCTTTGGTCAGCTTATGATTTGTTCCATTCCCAAGACTTTTTTTGTAAGTATTTTTGTTTTGCTTTTCAATGTGTTCTTTTATTAGTAGTGTTACCCTGCTCTGTTTATATCATGAAGTATTGAATTTTTTCGCCTTTAACAAAAACTGTGCTTGTTTGTAAAACTTAGATGTAATATGTATATATATTATGTATATATATAATATATAATATGTATATATTAATATAAATAAGTATGATGTTTTCTAGTTGTTTTAAGATGACTCAGGGTGGCCTCCAGCCTTACCCCTCTGAGTATTAGGATTATATATGTGTGCAAGCATGTTTCTTTGCTAGAATGTAGCTCTTTCCAATGGAAGCTTTTGTGTGTATTAGATTGCTTATTGTATGTTATGTTTTTGAGTTTTACTTTATGAAAAAATAGTTTTGTAAGATAAAATTTGAATGCTTTAACTTTGGACTTTTCTGCATAGTTATAGATGTTTTTAATGTGCAATTTCTTATATTAGAAATTGTTTGGAAAATTCTTTATTCTTATTACTTCTTGTCTTGGTTCATTTTCCCAGTATTTGTGACTTTTTACAGTGTCAATAGAACAAAGTTCTGAAAAATGGAGAAGTATATTAGTTTAATCCTTACTTAGCTGAAAACTTAAAATTTTAGTTTTTGAGAGCAATTGAGTCATCTTGTCTGCGTAAGTTTAGTTTTGACTTTTTCTATTCAACTGTTACAGCTTTCCTGAAACTGCTGGAATAGTTCTGATTGAGTAAAACACTTGCTACCAAACCAAACTTTGATTTGCCAGCTAACTCTCAGCCAGTGACCATGCTTTTGTCATTTCTCTGCCTTAGCTCTGTTTATGGTGCAGTGAAGTGAGGAAGCAGTAGTCATTCTCAGAGCAAAGTGGGTGAGAGGAGCAATTGGGGCTGCGAGGTGTTGATAGCTGCAGCTGCATCTATATTCAAGCTGACTTGTGATTTGAATTACTTTATTCTATTGATTTGTTTATTTGTATTTATATATGCCCTTATATAACACTAATTCATAAATAAATATAGGCAGTTATTTAAATTCTAAACCTGTTAAAAAATAGCTTTTCTTTAAAATATGTAATTGTTATGGATAAGAATTGTACTTGAGGATGATCCACTATTAATTATTATAATTTTTGTTGTTGTTGTTATTGCCTGTTTTAGAAACACTTGGGAGTTTTGATATGACAAAACTTTTGGGTTTTTTTTGTTTCATTAAAAGAAAATACTTACACTAAGTGTGAATAATTGGCATATGTTTTAAACAATGTGATATTATGCGTGGACATTTATACTTATAAATGAAAAAGTACGAGAGCTGGTTTGAAATTTAACTAAAAGTTTTAGAAATTAATCTGATAGGTTTAGAGAGCTGTGCCTCCACCTAGTGGCCACACAGTGATACTCAATTTTGCTTTGTTAGAAGCTCCTAAATTCTGGACCTTGTAAAAAAAAAAAAAAAAAAAAAAAAAAGGCTGTGTTTACCAGAGGCCATAAGAATGGCGTCTAAGGTAGGATGGAGGTGCTTCATTTAGATGCCTCTTTGGTGGGCTGTAGTATGTGCTAGTTGTGTTTGAAATTATTATTTCAGGAAGTATGCTTGTTGTATGAAAAGAGCAAAGTAAAAGATTCTAATACATGAATAATGCTCTTTGTAATTCTAAGTGAGGAAAATCCAGAAGCTGTTAATTGATACCTTTATTGTGAGTAGAAGAATAGAGAATAGAATTACCCCTCCTCCCCCAGAAGTAAGTTTGGGAATTGTGTGGTATTATTTACTTTACATTTTGGGGGTATTTAATGTAGATATTTAACATGCTTGTTGATGTATTTTATCCCAGGACTCTTAATTGTGCTTTGTTTTTACACTCTTCTCCTCCTCCTCCCCTCCCTTCTCTATCCCTCTGAACAACTCGGGTGCCCCATAGCTTGAACGTCAGTGACACATCATTTGCATATTAGTACTCTCTGGTGCCCTCTGAAGTGCAAACTGTCACTCAGAATCTTCACTTTTGTTATCTTTTTGGTCTTAATTTAAATATACTTCTCTATCATTTTTTTCTTTCCTCCTTTTTGTTCTTTCTTGAAAGTATAGTATTTTGTTAAGCAAATTAGAAGTGAGAAATTCTGTCTTTGGCAGAAAGTGCCTGTTTTAACTTTTCCTGGGAAATAATAGTTCAACTAGATAACAGGTATAGATCAGTTTGATTCCTTATTTTCTCCATTGTGCTTTGAGGTTGTTGGTGAGAAGTTTGTCCTCAATCAAATTGTAAGAGTTTCTGTTTAGGTAATATATAATTTCTGATACTAGGAGAATTGTTTCATTTTTTTGTTCTGTGGTTCATCATAATATGATTGGCAAGTCAAGATATCAGAACAGACAGGAAGGCAAAGAAGAGGTCAGAACTCTTGATTGGTCAAGGGTCAGATGAGCCTTAGAAGTGAAATGATTCACATTGATGATGAATGGGTGGTGTGGCTAGAGCAAGAATGACCGACAGGGAAGAAAGCATTGGCGTGCAGTCTGAGGATTCGTATTGTCTAACAGCATGAGCTTCAGAAAGAACCCATTTTATAAAGGGTGCAGGCATAAAGTATGCCAGCCAGCACCTCCTGTCCTGGTGCTGTGCCACTGAGGAATGTCACGTGCTGGGCAGCTTTAGCATAGGAAAAGAAACTGAGTGAATCTGTTTGCTCCACATGCAAGGGTCTAGCTTGTGGTAAACACAGGGAGATCTAAGACAGAGACTTAGTCCTTGAGGATCTGTGTTTAGAAAGCAAGCTTTGGTTTCAGCTAAGAGACTGTCTGTACAATCTTTATTTAAACCTTCTTAAAGGTCAAACATGTGATATGTCAAAGACTATCCATTGATACTTTATACTATTTTTTCCTTCTGCTTCAGTATAGTGTTCATAGTTTATCATTCCTTATAAAGAGGCTATGTTAATTTTAAATTTAAATGTTATTTTGAATAAAGTTTTTTAAGTCTTTGTTTTTAATAGTATTAGATTTTTACAGTAAGACTACATTAATGTGCATTTTTAGTTTTACCTATTATCATTTATATTATATTGTAATATTACAATATTACATTAATTGTAGTTTAATTTTTCCATAGGTGGTAGAGAATGGCAGTTGTTATATAGTTAGTTACATGAATAAACATTAAATCTGATATTTTACTGTATTAGTTCTTGTGTACATATTTGTAAGAAGACAGTTAAAGGACAAGGGACATTGGTGGTTATGAATGTTTCCATTTGCTTATGTTTTTCAGGGACCGTGCCTAAACCTGCTGGGTCTTTAGCCCGAAGCAGTAGTTTATGTCGCTCTCGTCGCAGCGTTGTGCCATCCTCCCCACAGTCCCAGCGAGCTCAGCTTCCTCCCCATGCACCTCTGGTAACCCACCCTCGGCATCCTCACCATCCCCAGCATACCCAGCACTCATTACCTTCCCCAGATCCAGACATCCTGTCCGTGTCAAGTTGCCCTGCTCTGTATCGGAACGAAGAGGAGGAGGAGGCCATCTACTTCACTGCTGAAAAACAATGGTATTGGCTATTAATAACTGCAGAGGATGGGGCTAAGTGGGTATGGTAGTGGCAACAGTGCTGCAGTGTATTTTGTGGTTACACAAGCTTTCACAGACTCAGTGGCTTCACTTGACACCTATTTATGGACACTCAAGTTCTGTACATCAAAAGTGCAAGTCTAGGCTGACTGGGTTTCCTGCTCAGGGTATCAGAGGCTAAATTCAAGGTTCTGGCTGGCCTAAGTTCTTTCTCATGTGAAATCTGGAGTGCCTTTTGAGACTCAGGTGTTTGTGGGTATCTTGCTAAGGTCTTGTTTCTGTGTTGTTCTAAGCACAGGATCTGGTTGCTTTCAGTTTCTAAAGACCACCCACTTGTCCTTATTGGGTGACCTAATATTTAATGCTGATAGCAGACACTTGCCTTGTATATTTCCTGCCTTTGCTGAGCAGCTTGCCTGAATAAGAATCTTTATGATTATCAGTGACTCTGGGGCCTTAGAATTTGTTTTATCTTTGGACCTCTGGGAGACCTGCGAAGTTCCAGAACCCAGTGGAGAGCTCTCTTGTCACTGGGCTGTCAGAGCTTTTGGAGGTGTAACTGCATTGATGCTAACAAACGTGGTTGGCTTGGGTCTCCAACCATAGACTTTTCAAGTGAAAATATGTATGTAAAATATAACATCTTGGACTTGAGTATACCTACATAGAAAGAGACATCAATATGATTGAAATTTCAAAATAATTTTTTGCTTACTAGCATGTAGGCAGTGTCATAATCTCAGTGCTCAGGAAGATGTTGAAAGCTTAATGGAGAGAATAATAAAATTAAATTCATTACTTAAGTTCTTTGCCACAGTGAGTATAGCTGCATGCATTCCATTCTGTCTTGAGGGTACCAGCACACTGTGAGGTCTATTACTGAGGGGAGCTCACGTCTGAGCTGTATTCCTCTTCTCAAGCAGAGTACTGCTTGTGACAGAAAAATGCTGTTAGTTTCTGATTTTGCCATGTATCAACACTGATCATGGTGGTCAGGGTGGTTCCTAGCTATCACATGGTAATATTACCATCAGATCACTTGTCACTCATCATCATTTTGCTGCCTAGTAAAAGTTATTTTTTAATTAGTAGATAATCTCTGAGGCTTGTTTGCTTACATGTTACCACAGGGAAAATGATTTTAAAAATTCATGTAAATGGTGCATATGATTAAGTTCAATTCCAAAGGAAACATGTATTACAAAGAATATGCATTTAAAAATACATTATTTTTCATTTGTGCAGTTCCTGGGCGCATTTCTGATCAGTTGTATGGAAGAAGCAATATATTTGATCCTTGCTCATTTTTGAATTAGAATGGTAGAAGTAGATAGAACATTAAAGACAAATTAAAGTCTCTTACTTTAGCATATAAGAAAATTGAGACCTAGAGAAAATAGATGATTTGTGTGAGGTTGACAACTGAAAACAACAGGACTAGGGAAGGAGGGAGGAGCCACGTCTCCTGAGATTGATGTGTTTTTTTTTCACATTACACCTTTATGAGGCTAGGAGATAATGTTTCTTATGGAAGCTTGTATGAAAAAAAATCTTTAAGGTTAGCAAGATAATTTGGTAGGTAAAGGCACTTGCTGCCTAGCCTGGTTACCCTGATTCACTTCCCAGGATCCACAGTGTAGATAAAAAACCAAGTCCTGTAAGCTGTTCTCTGACCTCCACATTTGAGCCATGGACTTGTGTACACACACACACACACACACACACACACACACACACACACACACACACACACACACATATACATACATATATATCATAAATAAATGTACATACATACAATATACCCTTTACATATATAGTATGAGTAAAATAAAAATATGTAAGTTCAGCAATCTAATGTATATCTAAAATAATTGCAATAATTCTGACAATTGAATAATTGTCAGAAGTAAGCAAGTATAAATATGAAAATGATAGTAGTCATAGACCAGTCACTGTTAGAGATTGTTTAATTCTATAAATATGAGTTTAGTTCTTGCTGTGTCTTGTATACTTTATACCTTGAGCTCCCCAGGCAAGTAAGATGACCCTAGGCTAGCTCCAGCTGGAAGATCATTATCCTGTGAGGTTTTACTTTGCTGTTCTGTCTTTAGCCCTATTTTTTTTTCTGATTTTGTTTCCTCAATTTTACCTTGACTTTTCCTTTTGTTTTTTAAAGAACTCTTAATGGAGTTCTGCTAAGTGCATGCAGAAACCAATTAGAAATAGTTGTTGTTCTTCAGAAATTCATTCATTCTTCATTCAGTACATGTTTATTGATCTCACTGTGGGGTTGCCATGAATTACAACACAGAGAATACAATTGTTAATAATAAGATCTCCTAGTCTTAGTAGGATTTTTTTCTTTTGAAGTTAGTAGAAAATACCATTTTTGCTACTAGGCCATGATAGATGATAAGCAAAGATAACTAAAAGCAAAGGAAATGTCATTTTATAATTTTATATAGGATGGCTAGGGAAGGCCTCTCGGGGTGGGTAGTAGTTCCCTGAAGGACAGGAAGACGCCAGTCAGAGCAGTGGGAGGATTATACTCCAGCAGAGGCCTGAGGAAGTCTGCGGATTGGTGTGTTGAAGGAACAGGAAGGGTGTTCTGGAACAGAGGGAGGGAGTGTGGTTGGAGAGATAGCCAAGGGCTCAATAGATGTGCAGGGCCTTTGGATTCTATCTGAGGGAGCACAGTGGAAAGTCATAAGCAAGTGAGTGACATGTGGTGACTGAGCTTTTAGGGTTAGTTCAGTGACTGTATAGAAAAGTTGCTGAAAGGGAGACACTGGAATAGAAGCAGAGAAGCTAATGAAGAAGTCATGAAGCCACTTAGGGCAAGTTTGTGGTGGTTCTAAGAAGGACCATGGCTTTGTGATATTTCAGAGGAGGCTAGTAGTCTTGATGGTAACTCTTAGGAACTTTAGTGTTCTGTTTTATTTATCTTCTTTTCTACTATAGACAAAGCAGGGAAACATTCACAGATTATTCTGTAAAAACTTACTCAATGTCCTTTCTTTAAAAATAGCATCATATGTTTGCCTTTTGTCTCCTATGCATTCCAGTGTACCTTAGCAGATTGTCTCCTATCCATTCCAGTGTACCTTAGCAGATTGTCTCCTATCCATTCCAGTGTACCTTAGCAGATTGTCTCCTATGCATTCCAGTGGACCTTAGCAGATTGTCTCCTATGCATTCCAGTGTACCTTAGCAGATTGTCTCCTATGCATTCCAGTG